>JACATO010001826.1:0-93432 GCA_018389105.1 Nautilus pompilius | reverse complement strand
TCTCTCGTGCTCTCTCTCTCCTCCCTCTCTCTCTCTCTCTCTCTGTGTTTGCAGGATAGAGCTTAACGTAGACTTCTGTAACGCTGAGTTGGACACATCTTCAATGGGAGGAAGTGTATTATTCTATGGGAGCAACTAGGATGTGGGTGTAACTCATTTTTGCTCAGATAACAGTAGAAGAAAAGATGAATTATGTCCACTTAGGTCAGTCAGCAAGTACACACAAGTTACGACGGAAACTCGCTTTATCGTAACGAAAACTGTATCACTTTATGGCTAAACCGGGTTTAAAGTCAGATTTCGGAAAAGACGATAAAATGATAGTGTTGGATTTTGTTTTAAAGTCATCGAAAACCTGAAGGATTTAATGCTGAATATTTGTTGTTTTCTTTAGAAGTACGAATTGAAATGTAAGCCTACTAGGCAGGAGCGGCTTCCAGAGTCTAGAGAAGTTTCTCTTCCCGGAGGAACTCCGAACTGGACTCTCCATTGCGAAGATTCCAAGGAGGAGAAATGGTCGAACCATAATGGAGAAAATGTTATTATGTAAGCTCGTGAAAGGAATCAGACTTTCAGGTTTCGCCTCGATGTCTTTCTGGTCGCTCGAAGCCGAAGATGGACTGCAGGGGGGAAAACACAGAGACTTTCATAATGTGATTAAGGTACGACAGACGTCTAACAAACCCGGTAGGTAAGACGTCATTTACAAGCACTTCCACTACCCTAACAGTTGGCGATTTAAATATAACTCCAGAAATTCTTCATTATACAGGTATATCAAAGGTATATCCTCCTCCCCGCCGGCTTATCTGCGACACGACGTTAAAAATGCTATCGCGGAAAGAGCATTATTCAAACTGGAACAAACGAAGGCGTCAAGAGCAAGAAATAGCAGGCGAAATCGCGAGAAGAGCCGCCTCTCCCGTCTGAACGGGAATTCGGTGGTGAACTTTCTGGCAGTGGGGGAGATCCTCGAACCGTCCTGGGTCTCTCTGGCCGGCAGCAGTGGGCGAGAGCGATGGAACAACATCAGCCGAAGCGGAATGAAGCATATGGGGTTTGGGGTCGTTCCAGACTGATCTGGGAAATAATAAACAACCGGAAACGGTACTCCACCGTCGGCAGCCGCCTCATCCCGGGGATCATCCTCGGCTTCAACTTAATATGCGATGTTTGGGGAGACTGGGCGAGTCACCGGCGGGCCCAGAACCATTTAATTCAATTAATCGGGTAGTCAGACATTTATTTTATTAATCCATATCATCTCCTGACTCCCGCGTTTATTGTCCAATAGCTAAGCCATCGCCTCTCCGCTTTCTATTATTCCTGCAACAGAAACCTTTTCTCGGCAACAATTTAAAAAAAAAAAAAAAAAGCTGCTGAGCTGCTACAAAGAATTTCAGGGGCGGTAACTGCGATGTTTTACTTTTCTTTAATTTGTTGACAATTCAAGCTTTACCGAGAGCAAAACGAAAAACAGTTATTAGCGGCGAAACCAACAACGACGGTTAATTTTTAAATGATCAATCGACAGAAAAACTGAGAAGCTCGGCCTCTCGCCAGAATAAGATTTTTAACGTTTAAAAATAAAACATTGTGTGTGTGTGTGAAAGAGATGAATTCTGAGAGCAGCTAGACGTTGGTATTGTACGAACGAACGAGTTGCAGCTGTTTGCAGTCTAATTACTTAATTGAAAAAAAGTAAAAATTCAAATGGATTTCCGATCGTCTACGTCTATATAAATACTAAATAAATCGAGCTGAGTTTAAAGGACTGTTACTTTCCAATTAACTGAGTTTAATCTGCACGGCACTTCTCTCTCTCGCGCGCGCGAGTTAATTTAAGGGAGATAACTCTTCAAAACCTGACCTCGATCTGGTCTCTTCAAAATGTCACCAAGTATGAAAGTACAGTAATAATCTTTCAGAAATAATAATAATGATAATAATGAAATCTTAATCATCATAAAGTTTTGATAGACATTATTAAAGTATAATAGTGAGTCTTTAACGACGCCGATATATTTCATGTCATGCCTCACATGCATTAGCGCTACAAAAGTCTAATTTACCCGTAAGTAAAAAGAAAAACAGTTTTTAATTTAAAAAAAAAAAACAAATGTCGTGAGGAAATAGATTGTACAAAATAAGTTTGGCCTGTGAACATGGTTTTAAGGCGACACAAAAAGCTTATTTTTCTCCTTTAATCCACTTATCGGTAGTATCTATGACGTTTGAATTTCAGGTACAAGATTTGCATATTTCTTAATAATAGATTTTCATTTATTTTGCTTAGACTGTACATATGTTCAAACCCGTGGGCCATTAAAAGAGTAATTTTACACAGTATCTTGAAATCCCGTCATTTCCCAATGCAGCTAAAAGGGGGCTTCTGCGTAACAACGATGTAAGGGAACCATTAGCGAAAGAAAGCGAAGGTTTCAAGTATGAGATAACATTTTGTTCTTCCTGTTTATTCACACAAACCGCAAGTTTCTTTAAAGATATGCCTCTACTTTACTGGAATCCCTAATGTTTTTACCTCGACATTTTCTCCGTGGCCATGGAGTACTGTCTGGCATAATTTTGCGGACACATGGCCAACTCATCGAAATCAAAATCACTAGGTAGGGGTAAAAGTGGTGTGTGTGTGTGTGTGTGTGTGTGTGTGTTCAGTAATCAAAACTTGCATCGGATATAGTAGGCTCAACGGGTGCTTACCGAATTTTTTTTATTAGTCTACTTTTCAACACATCATTAGTACTCTGCCAAAACTGTTATGGCCTAGCGGAGTAAATGGAAAAGAAGAAAAAGGGGTTGGGAAAGAGAGGGACTGATATCACTGGATTCTAGGCACTTCCCTTAGAACACAGATCAGAAAGTCAGGTCGGCGATAGTGCTTTTTTTTTTTTTTTTAATCACTTCTGAAGTGAATCTGGTCGATATTTATCTCCCTTTCTTCTCGACTCGTTTCCATGGGGACTGTATCACGTGCTTAACGCACCGCCAGCAAACGAGTTTTGACAAATGCTGCTGCATCCAACCAGATGCTGGAGCCGAGCCAAGCCGATTGGCACCGTACGGTCGAGAGAGAGAGAGAGAGAGAGAGATGACTGTCTGAGATGTCTGGTGTAAACTTAAGTTTAATTCGTATTCCTGTCCGAAATATTTATTGCAGTTTTTATTGCTATCCAATTATTTAGCTTCAGGAGACGCACTTACAAACATTAGTTTTACAATGAAATATTCAGTAATGTAGTTATTAGCTAGGCTGAACCAATATTAACATTTACTTAAATTATCTCTACCACTGCTGAGCGTGCAGCAGCTCTTGGCACTTTATATAGAAACGGTGGGGCCGACTACAGTTAGAAGTCCGCGTCCATTGGCCTCCTTCCTGCTTGTTTATACTAGAAGGCGTTTCTCTTTCAGTTTCATAAACAGTGACCTATGGAAACTTTGACTTCTCTTTTGTCGTTCACGTGATGTCATTCCCTGCGGTGCGGGTTGATACTCTACGTGGACATCCCTACATCATTTGACGCAGCACAAAGATATATATGAAAGTTTCAAAAAAAAATCCCTTCTGAGGAAGAATATCTTAATCCCCAGTATGTAGGGGGACCCGTTCCCTCCCAAATAAATTAGACGGATGCAGTTTTTTGAGAAAAGGGATTTATAAGTCTTCAAAATACTTCTTCTGTATCTAAATATCTCCTCCCCTTTTTTTGGAATTTCTTGTTTTAAATAATATAGGGAAATCTTTTTCTTTTCTATCGACTCGTTCCTCCTACCGCGGATATAGGGTTAAATGTTCTGGCCGGATTTTGACGGCACCGAACAAGCGTCCAAAACCCGGCATCACATGACGCGATACGTGGCAAAAGTAGGGGGCCGATAAATAGGCACCCTTAATTCGGTGGTCCGGGCAGCCGATCGCCGGGTATCGATCTCGTTTCATCTGCCGGAGCTGTAGAAGTAACCTGTTTGAACTCAGTCCATTCGCCACGACGACTTCGTCTCGGAATGCTGATAATGCTTCACGTCTGGGTCTATCTACAACTGTGCATCTCGTCGCGGATTAAGATGCATGTCGAAGGCATTTTTTCGAAATGTCTCTTCTTCGTCGCTGCTTGCAACAAATAGAAGAGGGGAAATTATACAAGAAGCCTTTTTGAAAAATTAATCCCTTTCTTTAACTAGACCACATGCGATTACCCAAGTTACGTTCTGCTACCTTAGATCCGTAGTGACGTCATTCCTTTGATGGCGGTATAAAGAAACCCCCTTTAAGGTGAGCAGATCACAAAAGAAAAAGGGCGAGTTGTTAAACGCGAAGCCGGCCACATTAATTCCCAGTTTAAAATCGATATTAAAATTGGTCAAAAGAATAGTTCTTCATTCGAGACGAGAGCGTGAAGTTTTCATGGCATGGGCCCACAAGAGCTGAGATGTACCCGCGGGTCGGCATATATACCGATGGAAAGGAACCTAAGAGAATCCAAGGGTTAAAAGTCAGTTCCGGATGCGACAGATACGTGCCAAGTGTTAATTATTGCTACAAGTATATATATATGAAAACGGCAACCAAACACGGAGTTGTGTTCAGAGCCGCCGTTAAGACTTCAGGCCAATATTGGAGTATCATATCAAAATTCCAGAAACCGGAATATGCCGAACTCCGGGACCCGACGAGTTCAAGATCAACTTGCATTGGGCACACAAAACACTCCCTTTAGATTCACGACAGCATTCGGCTACAGTCTGTGTCCGTGGTGTTCCAAAGACCGGACAAAATTACAAAAATACGGCAATTGCTTGATGATACCAGGGACGCCGGATTTTCGATATTATACCGTGATGCAGTTTCAAACCGCGCTGACATCTAATTAAAAAAAAAAAAAAAAGAGTTTTTTTTATCGATTCTCGGGGTTTCTCGAATATAGCAGCGGCGAGAGAGTGCGACGGTAACTGGGTACCCAGACTTTGCGAAGAGCAGAGGGTTAATCTCAGATATCCTCCGAGATCGGAGCCGACAAAGGGAGCAAACATCGAACTAGATCGTATCAACACGAACGGAAATATCACTGCGAACGCGACGTGATACTATACAAGAATATCAAGAACTCCCCCCCCCTCGGCCTATTACGTTCGCCAGCCTGGGAATCGATTACAACAATCTCAGCGAAATCAAGCTATCGATCGAGCCACGTTGTGCGGATGGATTTACCGATTGAGAGGTGGATAATTAAATCCTACCTGGACAGGGCATGCATTTATTATTTTAATGCTTAGCCCCTTTATTTGTTTTTCTTACATGTCCTCGCCGTCGACAGAACACGTAAACCACCGATCAGCCGGACAACGTACCTCCTTCGCCCGACACGTTTTCGATTTCGAGAAATTTGCAAAACTCGATAAGTTAACGTCTGTGAGTTACTGATGTAACCAAGCGCAGAACTAATTAATAATATAGAAGGTGGCTGCATAAAAGGGATCTTGTAGATATTGCTTTTTACGCCACGTAAGCGGCAGTGTAGTAATATTAATAATAACCGATTCGTCATTGATACGTAACCGTCGCATTATTTCCGGACCGCGTCATTTGTCTGGGATGTGGGAAACAGGTAAAGGGCGCTGGGTGTCGCATACAACCACAACCGCGACACTCTGTCTACCTTCACCGTATCGTATCAGGTAACCGTTGCTTTCTTAATCCTTGCCCTACCCTAACGCTCGAAGAAACGAGCGAGCGTAGAGTTGTCCACATAACTATTTGTCCTCAATCCACCTGTAAAATACCAGTTTTATTTTTCTTCTCCTGATAATTCAAACACCCACTGCTTCTGTACAGGAATACCCTTAGAATTTAAATCGCCTTACCCGGTTTTCCTCGTCGGAAGACTTAGAACAAGACTCGTCGCGGTGCGGCAGGTGTAGTCTTATCCTAAACATTGAACATTATTATTAATTGTTGTTAAAACATTAACAACCGCACGCCCAGGTAACTGCTTAATATTTTAAATCTTGCAAAGCCCTGTCATTGCAGTCGAAGGTACCGCTGATCTGAAACTGGCCGGCGCATCGTGAAAGTAACATGGCCATCTGCTCAGCCTTCTGTCCGCCACACAGGACTGACTTCATTGTATTTGTTTTCTATTCTATTTTTGAAAAAGCAACAAGAAGCGATTTATTACTAAGAAAACGCGCGACGCTTCATGTTCTCGTTATTTTTGCCATCATTATCCGGATTTGGTTCTCTTTTCTCAAGTTCAAGATTCCTCACATGGTTTCTAACGCCTGGAAATCAAACTCCAACGCGGGTATACATACATTTCTAAAGAAAGAAAAACAGAGGAAAAGAAGATGGAGAGAGAGAGGAGAGAGAGGAGAGAGAGAGAGAGAGAGAGAGAGAGAAGAGAGAGAGAGAGAGAGAGAGAGAGATGCGGTGTCAGTACAGAGAGATAAGACGTCAGTATATAGAGAGAGAGACGACTTGCTACTCACCTGTTTTTTGCGCTCCAGCTGTTTCAGGATCGTAACGCCGCCTTCTGTCATGTGCTTCATGATTGGCTCATCAGCGTCGACGCTGTTATCACTCTCCACCCGATACATGGCATTCATCAAATCTAATAATAAAAACAAAAACAAAAGTTGTTTTAAAAACTCCAGGACGCCAAATTAACATCAGTAGCAGAAATGGCTATAGTAAGCAGCCAGGGGGGGGGGAGATAGAGAGAGAGAGAGAGAGAGAGAGAGAGAGAGAGAGAGAGAGAGGAGAGAGAGAGAGAGATTGAGAGAGAGAGAGAGAGAGAGAGAGAGAGAGAATTCTGTTGCTGCTGTGATTCCGGTGATGACCGTTAAAAGCAAAAAAAACCAAAAATTGGTTACGCAATGACCTGAAGAAATTTCGATGTCGGACCGAGGAATCAGAGCACCAGTATCGATATCATTTGAAGCAAAAACTAACCCTAACCCGACACACTGACTGATTTCTTTCTCTTAAATGTAATAATGTAACTCAGTTTTAAAAATCATGCACTAAACGAAAAAGACACTCTCTATTCACCTTTAATGACTGCCACAAAGAACCAAAATATCATATTTACGTCGTAGTTACACAGCATTACATATGGCGGAGAGCAAAAGTAAGGTAAAGGACGTATTCTGGTTGTTTAGATCAGTTAGAAAAGAGCATACAGATGACGTTTCGTTCATTGGTGGTATAAATGCATTTCTACCGCGGGAGGCCCTTGTATAAGCCCAGTAGTTTCCCTTTTCCTTGTGTTAACTCTAATGCCCCTGTATAAGCCCAGGTAGTTTCCCCTTTCCTTGTGTTAACTCTAATGCCCCATGTATAAGCCCAGGTAGTTTCCATTTTCCTTGTAGTAACTCGAATGCCCCTGTATAAGCCCAGGTAGTTTCCCCTTTCCTTGTAGTAACTCGAATGCCCCTGTATAAGCCCAGGTAGTTTCCCCTTTCCTTGTAGTAACTCGAATGCCCCTTTATAAGCCCAGATAGTTTCCCTTTTCCTTGTAGTAACTCGAATGCCCCTGTATAAGCCCAGGTAGTTTCCATTTTCCTTGTGGTAACTCGAATGAACTATTTAATATACACAATAGACCAATATGATTTTTTTTTTGTTTTTGTTATCTTTGAATAAAGGTCTTCAGCTTAATTCGATCAACAATAAAAATATTATTATTCAGTCTCAGTAAAAATGATTTTTAAAAAAGGGGGAAGCCGGTGGTCAGTAAAACGAACCATTAAGGCTGAGAGCCCGAGTTCGAATCCCTTTCGTGACTGGATCGGTTTGGCGTACATACCTCCCTGGCGTGGCTACTTCTCGCTCTTCCTCACCAGCCAGCCGACTGCTTCGGTTTTCTCCGGGTACTCCAGTTTCCTCCTACATCTAAAAACGAAGAGTTCTAATAGAGTAGGTAACTCTTGACCACCGATCAAGAGGTCCTCCCAACCGTGCTTAGGTACCTACTTACTTAGTCACCAAGGGTCATCGTACCTCACACCTTTCCCATCTGGCTCAGCGCTGTGAGACGTCCTCAAAGCCTGGAATGTCAGGACAAGGGTCCGACAAGAAGAACAAAAAAAAAGTGGAAACAGAACCCAGAACTCCCCTAATTTATCTGGGAAAGTGATCCTACTTAATTAGTCGACCGATAATTCTCAGAAAATTAAAACCCAGATTCATTAACCAGATGATACCTTACTTCCGGAGTAAACACCGGTCGTTTAGAACCTCTCTCTCGCGCAGCAACGAGGCCGCTTCCTGTTTTTATAAGCGGGTGCCACAGATGGCAAACCACCGAGGTCACGCAGGCGAAGAAAAAAGGGGGCAGGGGTCGATTTAAAAAATTTAAATAAAAAAAAAAACATTTCTGCAGGATCCCGCCTCCCGTATCTGAGATCCCCTAAAGGGCAAAGTCCGCCATGAGATTAAATAAACACAGAAAGGCTGAGGTTCGAACTCCGCTTCTCCTCGGAATTAATTTAATTTTCCTGCTCACGCTGCAGGAGCCTGGCGACGAGTAGGAACCTCATCATCACGTGCTGGGATGGCGAGGACATCGGGCTGAAAATCTCATCGTTTTGTAAAGATACGGAAAACAGACAAACGTAATTATACAAACTCACCCCCGACCCCTCCACAACCACTTGTGTCTGTGGCTGTCGTATATAACAATAATCTTTTGTATTTTTGTTTCCTTCGTCATTAAAGGTGCTGGGATTGCTACACTTCCGACGATTTATTGCAATTATTAACAAATAAGTTGCTAAAGGAATACTTTCCGCCAAACAACCGCGATGGAATCTTAGCCGATCGGTAACCGTGGACCCCAGTAAATGTAGACAGGCAAAAAACACACAACACACAACACACACACACACACACACACACACACACACACACAACAAACAGTCCTTCCCGTCCACATAGTGAAAACCCCTAATTGTCTTGCACAGGCTTCCTGTTAAACGTCGAAAATCCAAACTTGGTAGATCTGATATTTCCAGTCATCCAGCGTATGTCCAAGTGCCTAAGACCCGGAAACATTATAATAAATCTATGACGGGCTTCCTCCGTTCCCACGTAAGGATTCTATGCCTACTTAGTACATACGAGATATAGGGCAAACTAAAAGACTTCTCTACTCTGATTCTCTAGTCTACAATCCTTGTTTGCAGCTGAAAGGCATTTTGGCTTTGGTTAAGGAGTTACCAAACATCTCCTTTACTGAAACCACGCGTCTCAGTTTGCTATCACCTGCATGACAAAGGTTCTAATTCTCTCCGTCGCCCACTTAAATAATTCTAGGTTTAGCCCTCCGGTCGCCTGAGCCGGAAGTCTCGGCGAGATGCCACGGTCTCGTCTTTTTTTTTTGTTTGTTTGTTAAATATTACAAAAATTAATAATTAAAAAGTAAAAAAATTAAAACGAGGTCAGAACCCTGGGACGACCTCGTTGTAGAAGTCCGCAATGTTTCGGAGCTGGCTCCAAACAGTAACTCTTGATGGACGAGGGTTGGTTGATACGCAAGACACGGACAAACCTCCCGGACAGTTTTTAAACATCACTTTCGGGCTCACAAGAACACGGACGGTTCTTAATCTACTGTTGCCGTATGTCTGTCCACGCGTAGCAGATGCACGTATTAACTTCTGTTGTTTTTTTTGTTTTTTAAAAAAATACATATCATATATCGAAAATCTGTAAATAAACCGAAGCCGGGGTTCATATCGGTCAACTGAAAATAGAGCTTTTAAATTTCACAAACTTCCGGCTAAAAGGTAGGAAGTGATGGGCCTGTGCGCGAGTGGGTGCGTGGAAGAAGCGAGCGGGACGGTTAATGAAACAACAAAGGAAACAGTGACACTGCGGGATATCTGGTAAATACTTTCCGCCCTCACTAATGAAGGTTTTCTCAAATAGAGAATTCTTTAAAGGTGGACAGCATCTCCAGTGTCAGTAGCGAGAAACTCAGGCATAAATTACCCACGCATTGTCCTTCTGGACGCGTCCACCACTTTGCACCACTTTTCTTGAGAGGAAACGATTTGGTAGGTGAAGTGCCACTGGATCTACTTTATTTTTTCCATTAAATGGCGCGAAAAGGGCATCTTCGAGCGGGAGGGAAATGTCTTTAGAAAAGCTTACCGTCGACACCTCCTGGCAGGTTAAATTCCGCTGACAGGGGTCTGTTTCCGATGTCGTGAATAATCTTCCTAGATCTGGTTGTGACGTCATCCAGTAGAGGCATAGCGGGCGTGTAGTCGCTGTTCGGACTATTGTCGGTGTCCGAGTACGTGTGCATATCCCTGGTGGGAATGAAGTCCAGATCCGACCTGTTTATTTCTGGCAGTGTCACGCTGCTAGATATTCCCTGAGTCACAGCCGGCGCCGACGCGCAAGCTGGCGCCTCGCTGCGGTTGATCAAGTTCGGAGACGACGGAAAGGCCTGAGACTGCCCGAGGGACTCGCCGTACGTGTACGGTGGGTAGTCGTCATACCGCTGCCGTCGGGCTAGCTCTTGCTTGTGCGCCAAATACTCCGTGGAGCTGTAGTTGGCCTGACCCTGGTAGATTTCGTGGCCACGTTTGCCGTCCGCGCTGTCTTTCTGGGCGTCTTCGCCGTTTGCCGCATACCGGTCCGTTTGTGCCGGGTCATCGTCTAGAGGCTTGATGATTCCCGTGGGAAGCTGGCACGGACCGGCTGAATACGCATATCGTTTCGGAATGTCGTCATAGCTGTGCGCCACTGCCTGTCGGGTTCTCTGCAGCCTCACCAGCTCCTGCTGAAGCCGAGCCGTTTCTTCCAGTTGGCGTTTTCTTTTCTCGATTTCGTATTGCAAAATCTGTCTCTTCTCTTCTTTCGACCGTTTTTCCTCGTCGTCGGAAAAGTAGGTGGGGGTCTTGCAGCGCATAAGCAACCCTTCGGCGAGGAAGGTGTCCGACTGACTGCTGGAGAGCGGACCCGCCGTCAGAAACTGGCCATGATCGGGAACGATCCGCTCCGTTGACTGCGCACGTCCCGTGTAGAACATCTTAGCGTAAGCAGACGGTTTGATCTTTTTGTAGCGGGCATTGATGGGCTCGGATCGGGTACTCTCCGAGTCGCTGACTCCCGACTGAGAGCTGTCGTCCGTCGAGTACTTAGAATACTTCTCGTCGCCAGCCTCGTTTGCCCTCGCCTGGAAATCGGCTTCTATGTCCTTGTCCTCCTTTATGGGAGAGAACTTGGCAATCATGGGGTCGGACGACTGGCGCCTGTGTCGTGAACGGCGAGGGAGTATCTGCGGAGTCGACCGGGACCCACCCCCTGATTTGTCGAACGAAGCTGACGTGATCATCCCCCTTCCATTTCTGGACGAGCGGGATTTGTGCCCATTTAGTGGAACCTGGACAGCCTTGGCATCTAGCTTGGAGTCCAGTTTCAGTTCCTCAATTTGCAGCTCCAAAGCCCGAATTTCTTCCAGCTCTTCAATTTTCTGCCGTCTGCATTCGGTCACCCGACGCAGTTCATCCTGTAGCCTTCTTTTTAACGATTTCATCGCCGTGGAAATAGGAATGCCATAGATGGTCACCATAGAATCTATAATTTTATCGTTCTCGTCCTGCGTGAACTCGTCTGAGAGCGATCGGCTTTTTGATAACCGAATCCGGCTCAATTTACCTCCGTTTGATATTTTCTCTGCCGGCTTACCTGGATCAGGAGTTTTATCGGCAACCGTTTTCATCGGGACAGGGTTAATCTGAGTTGTAGACACCGGCTGGGTTTTGTCGATACTGACAAATGCGTGCTTTGTGCTCCCCGTCGCGCCGTTCGGTTGCTTCCCATTCCGTCCATTGTTACTCTTTGTTGCGGAGTTGGAACCAGCGATGGTCGCCCTTGACAATCCGGCAGTTGGCGCCGCGGTCGTTCTCGCCAGGATTCCGTTCGCGTCCAGGCCTTCTTCCTTCTGCGACGTGACGCCGTTGTCCAGCTGGCGCACGGACTTAGGACTCTTCGCGCCCGGTTTTCGATGAACCGCTGGGGACGAAGCAGGGCTTTTGGTGCGGCTTCGAGGGACCACAGCCGGTTCCTCGTCGGTGGGGATCGGTGGAAGTTTACGTCGGATTTTCTTGGCATCTTTAGGTCGCTGTGAATCGGCGGAACCCTGAGGGGGGAAAAACAAAACATGGGGAGATAACTATGTTCTTAAACGCTGCAACGTTTGTATATTTAATTTAGCTAATTAACAAACGTGTAAACTCAGAAGGATGAAGATACTGCTCTGGAACTTTCCAGAAGAGATCAAGGAAGATAGCGTCAACTGGAACCACTGACGCAGGGATAAGAAAAACAATATGCCGGAACGAATGGCGGCAACCATTGGTAATGCAAGGATAACAATATAAAATTTGCCGAGCGATAATAATATCCATGCGGTTTCATAATTTACATATTAAAAAATCACGCAATAACCTTGTTAATTAAAGTTCTGAGATAAGATTGTTTCTCCTCTAATCGAAGTTTTAACAAACGTTTACTGGACACAAAGCTAATTCAGGGAGAGGAAGAAAGGGGTCCATAAACGGAAATTGCCATTTTCCTTCTTATCGACTCGCAGTATCTGTTCAGTGACCGGATTTCAGGAAACGGTCCGAGTGCTTTAAACAATGCTCCGATTAAATCGAGGAAATTCAGTCGGAAGAAAGTTGATGGAGAATGATACGGCATGCACCTTCGTCTCGTTTTTGCAGTCCGGCCAAATAATCATTACTATTATAGTTGATAGAATGGGTGCATAATACGGAACACCCTAAAAATTCTTAGATTTTTTTTAGAACTTTCTAGAAGATTCTAGAACTTAGTAGAACATTGTAGCACCTTTCTAGAAGTTTCTATAACTATCATCCATAAACCAAGGCATATAAACTCTTGTGCACACTCAGCCCGGTATGAAATAAAAGCATTTAAAGGGTGATTTTTTTTTAAAATTCTGTTATTAGATAAGAATGGCTGCAAGTCGAAAATGCAAGCTCTCTGCAGACTTATTTTGCTAAGTTTGTGGATTCTATATTGGCCCAAAGCAAGTAAGACACATGATCACACCGAACAATACATTTTCACTGTCTTATGAATCAAACTTTGGAATGAAGATTATTGATCAAGATAAAGCATGGACACCTCATGTGGCTTGTGGAACATGCAGATCAGTACTAGAAGGATGGCTAAGAGGAGATCTTAAAGCAATGCCATTTGCAATCCCTCGTATTTGGTGAGAGCCTAAGAACCACATAGATGACTGTTACTTTTGTCTAATGGATGTGTCAAGATTCAGGAACATCAAAAACCGACATGATATTGTGTATCCAAATATTCCATCATTACTGCACCAGTTCCACACAAAGATGACCTTCCAGTGCCACAGCCACAATCCAAATCCAAGAGAAACAGATTCATTATCAGAAACTGGAATGTCACCTGTAGATGAAGACTATGATTCTGAGTTAAATTCAAAGAAACCTCATTTTAAAAATCAGCAAGAACTGGATGACTTGGTACAAGATTTAGGTTTAACAAAATCTATTGGTGAACTTCTTATATTAAGGGTGGAAGAATGGAATCTCTTGGATAGCAATTGTAAATCTATATCTTCCAGAAAGAGGCATGAAAAATTCTCAAGATACTTCTCATTGAATGGGAAATTGTGCTTCTGCAGTGACATTAATAGCTTGTTTCACGAAATGGGTATTGTGCACAATCCTACTGAATGGCATCTCTTCATTGACAGTTCGGTGAGAAGTCTCAAAGAAGTGCTTCTTCACAATGGAAACAAATATCCATCGGTACCCATTGGTCATTCTGTATATATGAAGGGGGAATATGAAAATGTTAAGTTTCTGTTGGAGACAAGTGACTACAAAAACTATGACTGGGATGTTGTGTAAGACGTTTGGTTTTTTGAAAGGACAGCAAAGAGGATTCACAAAATACTCATGCTTTCTCTGCCTTTGGGATAATCGTACCACATCACAGCATTATAGAAAAGGTGTGGCCTGCCAGAGATTGGTTTATTACTGAGACACAAAATGTTAAATACGAGAGATCAGAAAAAATCCTTATGCCGCCACTGAACATAAAACTGGGACTTATGAAGCATTTCATTAAATCTCTAAACACTGAAGCATTTCAACACATTTTTGAATTGCTCCAAAATCTTTCAGAAGCAAAAGTAAAAGGTGGGATTTTTGTTGGGCCGCAAGTTCATCAAATGCTCAACTCAGAAGAATTAGAAGAAAAAATGTCAGAACAAGAAAAACGAGGACAGAAGGCATTTTGTTAGTTGTCGAAAATTTCCTGGGAAACAGAAGAAGTGAAAACTATATACAGTTGATTGACGATCTAATCAATAAATAAGAAAAGCTTGGATGCAGGATGTCTCTCAAGCTTCACGTCCTTCATCCTCATCTACATTTCTTCGAAGACAACATCAGGGATTTCAGTGAAGAGCATGCATGGTGAGAGATTTCACCAAGATATCCTAACAATGGAAAAGAGATATCAGGGAAGATGGGATGTCAGAATGGTGGGTGACTATATTTGGGGTCTAATTCGTGATGATATACTTCAATGCATAGAAGGAAAGGCTCGAAAAGTTGTGCATTTTTTATTTCTGCAACTGCAATTTAGATTGTTACTGTACCTAAGAATTAAATAAATGTAATGAATAAACTTTTCTTTGGTTTTGGAAAAATTAGTTTGTTGTACCAGATTTATCAGTAATGATGTGGTAAAATGTTTAAAGTAACATTCTGAGTGAAAACCCGACACTTTAGAAAAAAACAGTGCTATGTTAGTAATCAGCTCACCAAAAACGACCATAACCAATTGAAAAATCAGGATAACTGAAAACAGTTTGAAAACTTGTTGCACTTCGTAATCTGCTATGGATAACTATCTCCCGAGCGCACGTCGTTCGTTTAACCCTCCGTACACCCCGATCGCTCTCTGTGCCCTGACTCCAGCCAGGATACTCTTGTATTTGTGTGGAGCTGGCTGTATATTTAGTCAGCGCAGTCGCATTGCGAAACAGGTGGGTTTGGCCGATGCGGATTTGTCACTACGTAAAAAGGTGCTTTGTGTCACAGCCCTCGTGACTCTACCTGTGCTGAGTAATACAGTCTTGAAGAGTGGTGCCCAGAGGGTTAAACACCACCCTTTTTATCGTACCCGAACATAAATGATGGATGATAATAATCGGTTATACCTGTAAAGGCGAACCTCATAAATGATCCAAAGAACTAAAGCCCACCGAGGAAAGCAGATCATGTTCTCAACTATGTTTTGTAAAAGAGTCCACAGCCTATTCTAAATAATCTTGTAAATATGGCAGAGCCTGGGATGTAAAGTTCGATTTTGAGAAAGCTGATAATACAGTTGTAACTAGATGACATTTATGAGGGGTTATCTCAAGACAGTTATTTCAGTTAAGAGCAGGGAGTTGTTATGGTGCATACAAGAGTTGACCTGCAAAGAAAATGTTTATTCATTCGGTTCTAAGACGTCTATCGCTATGAACCAGACCACCGCAGGCGAGTTATTCTATTCATTTGCAATTCTTTTACTTAAAAAAGATTTAAATTCTTAGATTTGATCACTATAATCATAGCCAATAGTAAAATGCCAATTTTCTTATTTCCATTCGCCCAGAACCATAATTGTTTTAAAAAAATTAGATCTTTGTTTTAAACATTTAAATTCTGAAGCGATTAAACCCGAGATTTGAACGATCTTTCTGCGAAACCTGACAACATTTTAAATAATCGGTACTGAACTATTTCCATTGTTAGAATATTCTTTATTAAATATAATCTCCAGAATATTGTGTAGCCAAGACGTGGACTTATACGAAAATGGAACTCATAACATTCGTTAAAATCTCAAGAATCGCTTTCCTTAAATATATTTGCGGCCTCGTCCCTGCCAGTTTTTCCATTTCCAGACTGGCGAAGAACACGTGGAAAGCGACAAGGTGCTGCAGAGATCCAATATCTCAAAGTTGCATATTAAAACAGTGCTGCGATCTTTTGGACGTGGGATGAGGGGAGAGATGTGCGGAGAACCGTGTAACAAACAACAAGAAAAGCCTGAGGGTAAGAGGGCAAAGAACGAGGTATTGGGGCAGACTGCGAGGGAGCTTTCATAGGGTGTTGGGTCCAGTGGAAAAGCGGGCGTCCTAAGGATAACAGCTGAGAGGAAGGAGGCGCCCGAGAAGTCTAATGGGCGACGTCTCGGGAGACTTGGCAGTCTAAGGAGGAAATGTAAGAGTACCCTAAATAGCGGGAACCCTGTAAGTGTGGAGATGGAGGCGTGTGGGCGGGGGATAACGCCTCGAGCCCACCGTCCCAGCAGCAGTACTTCGTAGTGGTGGTCACCTCTAATCCCCTCCGACTTTACGCCGGCCACAGCGATGGGCCAAGAGACGTCGGACGACTAACGGAACGGACCTGCGAACTGCTGGTGGAAGCAAGCAAACGAACGAATTATTATTACGGATTCCGTAACCTTGACAATTCCGGAAAACAACGGAAACAGTGCACTTGGATTAATTACGCTGCGCGACAAAATGTTAATTTATCTACGCTACTGTTCATTATCGGCGTGCTAGGGGGTCTTCACGGATATGCGCGTACAACGAGGCATGACGATCCAGGTCGCACGGTGCTCACCGATGTAGCACGTCTAAGCCGATTGGACACCCAGGCGTTTTTATCGCTCGCCACACTAAACCTCTTAAGTGCCCTTCACAGACGGATTAGACGGCCCATCAGCGAGAGCGGGACTGCGGACAAGCCGGCTAGCTACTCGCTTTGGATGGAGTCTGCGGTCGGCTAAGAGATTTTGGTTGGAGTTCTCCGTGCGCTGGCATCGGAGCGGAAACCGAAAACAATGGGACAGAAATCGAAAAACAATTCCAGTCATCTTCCTGCTAAAATTTTTCTGTTTGAATGCCTTTTTTTTTTTTTTACATGCATAAATTATAACCACGCCATTAAGGCTTGAATATTAATCTCTGGGCATGTAAATAAAATTTATTACACTTTTAGAGGAAACCAGGTTTCTCTTGGTTTCATTCCTACCTACGACATCACTCAAAATAAGACAGGTGGGATAGATTTCTCTTCATTATCCACTATTCTGCATTTCACCTGCAGCTTATAGTAAAGCAGCACTGGTACGGTAATTCAGTTAGAATGCAGTGTATTATTATTATTATTATTATTATTATTTATATTATTATTATTATTATTATTATTATGTCAGTGCGATTTTGTTTTGGCGGGACTCCCGTGAATTCCAGATATCCTTCACGGACACATTACCGATTGATTTTTCCTTTAAATACACAGAATAAAGAAAGACCGGAAGGATGGTAGCGCACTCTGTAGGCGCCGGAGGCTGGCGACCCACTGTAAACTGGGTCGCCCGCTCTCCGCTAGAATGCTTTCCGAGGCGGCCGTAATTAATTTCTCGCAAGTTTCTGCGTGTCGGTTTATCCTGTGCCCGATCTGCGTCTTTTTTTTCTCTCCCCCCCCCTCCCTTTGTGTCTTCGGCACCGGTCAGTTCGTCGAAGAGTGGGGAGGAGGGCTGGCATTTTCATGTTGCCGTGGAGACGCGTCTCCAGAATTCCTCGCACCGGAAGTGGAAGAGTTCAACCTCGAAGTAGGAAAACCTCGTCGCGGAGCGCGCCCATGACACTGATAATGTACAGGCTCGCGCCTGAATCCCATTTTCGAGACTGCGCCGAGCCGTTTCTTTAACGGTACAAGAAATCTGTTACTCTGGTGTTTGTTATTCGCCTCGGCTACACACACAACACACACACAACACACACACACACAGAGTCTGGCTAATGAGAGTCCACGATGGCGCCAGACGCTTAATTCATATGACCGTCTTCACAAAACAGGAACGGAAGATGGAGAAGAAGAAGAAGAGAAATATGCATTATTCTCATTTCTTCTGCGTGCAGCGGACATGACGGATGCGAATTGGTGTTTATTAAATCGCATTGTTGTTATTGCTAAACAAATACCTGAAAGGGCCATTTGCGAACCAAAAAAAACGAATATTGGCAGGAAAAAAAAAGAATAAGGTAGCGGGCTGCTGGGACAAGGCGAGACTTGATGTTATACATAATGGGTGCTAATAGTTTGCGACATGAACGGTGTTTACTGTTAGAAAATAAATTATTAACAGGGGGAAAAAAAATCAAAACAAAAATAAAGAAGAAGAGGAAATCCCGCCAACACTCCAGCCAGGACTGCAATAAAATGAATTATTTGTTGCTATCGATTAGTTCGCTCTTCCTCCACTTCTTTCCACGTAATAAGTCTCCCGCCATGCACGTGGAACAATCAATGACCGACTCGCTGGATGTAGCGAGACAACCGGATTACTGCGCTGTTTTCCTACATAATGATGTGCTGCAACAATGACACAGCAATGCGGTAAGGGTTTTCCAGACACCTCGAGCTTTAGCCCGGCACACCGCCTTGTTTCCTTTCCAGTTTGCTCGCAAAAAAGCTGCTTGGTCAAGTTACCAGTCTTGAGCCGTATAGCGTGATCCAATTAGTTAAACCTGCGGCGTGTCAAGATGACACTTGATTAGGGTTCGAGTCGAACATATTTTAACCCGAAGAATACGCTTGAAATCCACATAACAACGAAGAAAAAATAAATCGTTATTATTATTATTATTATCGAGACGTAAGTAACTTAATTAAGCATTCTACTTCCTACTTTTCGGTTGAAGGGTTTTCACGGTACAGCTGAGGGAGGCCCCGGTAAAAGTGCCGGATCAGCTAAAGCAGGAAACTAATTACTGTACTTACTATGTAATCGCTTCTTGCAGATTTTAAAAAAAAAAAAACAGAGAGAGGCAAGAATGCCCTCTAGCGGTAATCTGAAGCATCAGAGCAGCGGATAACGCAGTCTTCGCCGCATACGATCGCCTACTGTCGCGACAGCGCTTAATGTTAAAAAAAAACAACAACAACAATAAGCGGCGATTGGAGACCAAAAATGACAGCCCTCGTCCCACTTCAGTCCGCGTGAGGGCGACTCCTCCCTCCCCCCTCCCCTCCCCAGTCTCCACCGAGATTCTTTGAATTCCGGTTGGTTTTTTTAAACATTCCTCTAAGGTTCCAACGTCGCGGCGTTTATCGCGGTTAGATTGCCGGTTAATTGGTAATAAGCCCAGCAGTACACGGGCGGAAGTGGTGGGCAGCATGGCGGAGAAACTATTCCGAGCCTCTGTTTCGCATCCGGAAAAGGCCGAAAGGCTCTCGGTTCAAACCGTGCTGATATCACGCTGTGGTCAACAATTAAACCAGGGTCTCTCGAAGTTTAATGACCTAAGCCCCTCTCTCCCCTTTAAATCCCTAAAAAAAAAAAAATAAAACTTTTGATACGACGTGTAATTGGGGCCCGCCAAACTACGATATAGCTTATATACCGTGATCATTTCAAGGTCCAGGAAGGTTGTCGCTTACCACAACAATATCACTAACAGCTAACAGTAACCTATAAGAAACCAGCCAAACAGCTGAGCTGGGATCTACGTTAACTGTTATTTAGTTTGAAAATGCGCTAATACTTACAGTACCGAAAAGGTAATCGTACACCACCTGACAGTGAAAATCTGGATGCCCCACCCAAGAGCCTAACTGTTTTATGTGGCCCCCCCCAGATATGTATTGTGACCCACTAAAGGGCCATACGGCTCACTTTGAGAAACGCTGAATTAGACGACCATTTTACAACAACAGGAAGAGACGCGGATTGCGCCGTCTAGCTGCGGTCACGACAACCAGAATAAAACATCAGAACACCAGCCTTGTCTACCTGTGTCCGGGTGATGGCTTTCAGAGAATATAAGTAAAGCGTTGGAAACGTGACAATAAAACAGCAGAAGTCGTCTTGTCGTACACAAACAAGTCTCTGCGTGGGAGACAGACCCGGTAAGAGAACGTAGTGTCACGGATCTTTTTGGGGGGAGGGAGGGAGGGGTGTGGTGCAATTGTTGGGGTATGTGTGTGTGAAGTTGCAAGTGCGTGGTGGGAGCTGGGTCGGTTCCACGACCGGCCGCCTCAGCTGTTAGGCAGAGAGCGCCGCCTATTCCGCGCCACAAGAGACCCTGCACTTTCGACTGGGAAATCCCCGCTAGAACCCTTCATTTCAGATATGGCAGACACGATCGGCTGGTAGAGAGCAAGAAACCCTGCTAGGGAGGTAGGCCGACCAGAGCCAGCCCCGACCGGAAATCGAACTCGGGCCCCCAGCCTTGGTAGTCAAACAGTCTCACTCCTAAAAAAAAAGTGTCTAAATTACTCTACTTTAATATACATAACTTTATTGCATATTTACTTCTGTTTATAAACGGTCTCCAAGGTAAACAGTAAGTTTATATCTTTCTTGCATCAGAAAATTTAAAAAAAAATAAAATTTAAATTTAGTCTAAAAGTCTAATTAGTTTCCTTTTATAAATATTTTTGAATTAAAAACTTTTTTTCATTTATATTTTGTGTGTGTGTGTGTGTGTGTGGAGAGAGAGAGAGAGAGAGAGAGAGAGAGAGAGAGAGAGAGAGAGAGAGAGAGAGAGAGATTGGGGAAGAGATGGAGAGAGAGGAGAGAAAGAGAGAGAGTGGGGGGAGAGAGAGATTGATGGGGGGGGAGAGGAGAGAGAGAGGGGGGGGGAGGGGGGAGGAGAGAGAGAAGGATAAGAGAGGAGGGGCGATCGACGGAGCTCTAAGTAGGAGAGAGAGAGAGAGAGATCGAGCGAGCGAGAGCGAGAGCGATGGGAAGGTGACTTATTTGCAGACTTTTTTACATCTTTTAATCTTTGTTCTGCTTCACCATCATTGCCTCTCAATTAAGCCGAGAAGGAGAGAGGAAAAGGCGCCCAAGAAAGTGCGAGTTAAGAGGCGGTTACTTTACCTAGCCGCTTGTTTGCATATTTAAATCTATCTAGAACAGCTAATAACTTGTCAAAGTGATTAAACATTTACCGTTTTCATCCTCTGGCTAGACAGCGGCCCGCCACGTGTTCTCTTGGACCCGTTGTTCACCATGTGCTGGTGTGCACGTGATAGCTTTCCAACTCGCGCGCCCGAAACCTCTTTCTGAGGCGAAGAAGGCGATTGCGGTTTCGGTGGGGAAGAATCAGAGTCGGGTGGGGTCACCGGAGATGGGTAAGCGTAGACTTCATGATCTGGTGACGACGACGGGGAAACAGACGTACTATCGGAGTATTCTCTTTTAATCACCGTCGCTTCCGGTGTCAGGGGAGAGTCGAGCACTTTGTACTGAGGCGAAACCAGCTGCTCCTCACATTCAATGTGCTGTATGAGCAAAGGGGTCGGTTTCGCCTTCATTTCCTTGGCCCGTTTCCTTTCCGATTCCTGTCTTGGATGAGACACTCGTACGGGTTTGACATCGTGGTTCGCTTTAGTTTTCGTTTCAAAGGCTTCGGCGAGTAGTTTCACCTTTCCGGAAGTGTTCGGCGCCGGCGGGACGGCGCGGCTGGGCTGCGTCGGAGCGGGCGGTGGCGCGCGAGTGGGCTCCGCCGGAGGGAGCGAGCCAGAGGAGGAACGAAGAGAAGAACTGGAAATGTGAGAGTTACCACCAGTAGCGCGAATTGGCTTCGGTGGTTTTGGAGGCTTCTGGGTGGCTATAATTTCCGGAGTGGGTTCCGGTAATTTTCGGCGAACACGTGGGGGAGGATCGGGCTTCTCCTTAACCGGCTCCGGCAGAGCAGCAGCCACGGAAGCCATAACTTTGTCGGCCGGCCCTTTGCTCGGAGACTTCGCCACCGGGGGCAAGGCCGGCGGCTCTCCCTTTCCAGGCGCGCACGGCTCGGGCGCCGTTGACGAAGCGCCGACCCCGTCCGGCATTCCGTCTGGTTTTGACGGCGCCATCGTGCTGGCGGCCTCGACAGCGGCCATGGAGGTGCTGGTGGCTGTCACCAGGGTGGTGGCCGCCTGCGAACACAAAACCGGCTTGTCTGGAGCCCCGGCGGAAGGCTCCGAATTAGCCGGATCGAGGAAAGACGACAGCGACGAGGTGGATATTGTCGCGCGTATTCTCTTCGCGGGCGAGACGCCGCCGGGTCCGGCTTTCTCGGGACTTCTGGCACTTGCTTCGGATGCGACTACCGGATCCGGTGCAGAATTCGTTGCGCGCGCATCCGGAAATGGCCTTGCTGCGGGCAGCGTCGTCGTCATGGCGGCCGGTGCGGACGACGTTGAGGGCGTTGATGCGACTGTCGTCTCGCCGCCGAGCGACGCGTCGGCCTGCTTTTGGCTTTTCTCGAAGTCCGCTATCATCTCAGAAAGGCTGACGGTGGGAATTTTTTCTGCCACATCGTCCCCGATTTTGCTGATGTCTTCAAACCTCGTGTAGCGGCGTAACGACGGAACGGTGTAGTCCTCGCCGGTCTTCGTCTTTTTCATCCCGCCCGCTTGCTCTTCCTCGTCAGATTCGCCGTTGTCGTCGTCTTCGCGCGAAAGCTGCTTCCTTAGCTCTTCTTGCTGTTGAGCTAGCATCTCTTCTTGCTCGGCCTCTTCAACCGATGGAGACACATCGATGATGGGGGAGAGATCCGTCACAGGAGACCAGTCCGAGGACGGGGGTCGAACCTTCTGCCTCTTGGTTCCTTGATAGTCGATGGATTTGGTGGAAGGGTCCGCGAGTTCAACCTCCTCTGCTTCTTCTGCTGACTGATTGTTGTCGTAGTAGTTAGGAGACAAGGGAGAGGTACTGTCATTGCTGGCAATCGACTCTGGGGACACCATGTCTTGAGCATCCAAGTTGGGGGAAAGATTTGTGGGAGAGACACTCAAGGATGTCAGGTTAGCCGTGTTGGTTGCTATAGTGGCGGCATAAGACGCGAGATCAACGATATCTGTGTCGATCATGTCGTGGTGCTTTCCCTGCAGCAGGTGATCTCTCGGCGTCATCTTTAACTGCTCTCGTCTTGACCAATCTGATTGCGTCGCCTGACCGCATGCGGCCACAAACGCCTTTTTCAGTTCATCCGGGGTCAAGGGAGACGTTTTCTGAGGAGAAAGGTCTTCATCCTTTAGCATCTGAGTTTGGTTCGCGTTTGTGTCCACGTACAGGTCCTCGGAGGAATGATGTCTGGAAGACGGAGATAAATCCACATATGTGAATTGGAATCGCTTGTCCTTCGGAGATGTCGGCGAGCTGAGACCCCGCCTTTTCCCCGGGTACGAGTCGCGTCTCCGCGGAGAAAACGGGGGACTCTCCAAACCTTCCCTCCAACTGGGACTACAAGGCGGACTGGGACTCTTCATCCCCTTGGTCTCATTCGCGTGTTCTTCGCTCTGTATTTGGTGGCGCACTTCCGGGTAAGGATTTGAGTTGTCTGCATGCAAAGATTCGTCGAACTCTAATTCCATAAGGGAGTAATAGTCCTCTTTACCTCCACCGAAATCTTTCCGGGTTGATTTCCTCTGCTCCCAGTCTCTCTCTTCCGCCTCCTCTTCCGAAGAGGTAACGCTCACCGACCGGCTGATGTGTAAAGACTTGGGCCTATACTTCTTCCGGACCTGCTTGGTTTCTTCCTCCCCGCTGCTCGTGGCACTGATCTCGTCCGGACTGGTCAGCTCGCTCCGGTATTTACTCATGGACATCTCTTCCCAATCGACGTCGGATATGAGATCGGAACATTCCGACTCACTTCTCGAACTGGCGGCAGTACCTAAACAATTGAGCAAATAACCAAGTAAACAAAAACAGATAGGCATTTTTTTTCCCCTTCTTTCTTCTTTTAAATCGTTTAAAATCCCAACAAAAGAAAAACGATACTTCACGGTAATAAATTTCGAAGGTCGGTGATTGGACAAACGTTTTACCTGAGTGATGAGAAAGCCTCACAGGTGAATGAAGTCAAAGCTTTTATTCGGAATTGGTGCATCGTTTTCGCCATATAATAACAAGCCTTTTCATGTCTCAGTGACGGCAAAACCATCACATCAGTTCTTAAGGTACCAAATGTTTGTCTCAAAGTCGTCTATATTGTACTGCTTTACAAAATATCCTACAGTACTATTTCTTAATATTTACTGATAGTTATTCCTCGTAGTAATAGTAAGAAATACTAAATTAATACATAAGTAGTTTCTTCGATTCGGCAAATGCAAATTTACTTAAACGCCGAACTAGGAAGATAATAATAACAATAATAATAGTAATACTACTAGCACTAATAATAATTCTGTTCAGGTAATTGTAGCTGAGCACGGTAAACCGTCGCT
Source organism: Nautilus pompilius (assembly GCA_018389105.1). Taxonomy (NCBI): domain Eukaryota; kingdom Metazoa; phylum Mollusca; class Cephalopoda; order Nautilida; family Nautilidae; genus Nautilus; species Nautilus pompilius. Next base: position 69,090 of record JACATO010001826.1, on the reverse strand, counting down.
ATTAGTTTCCATAAGGAAAAGTCAGCATCATTTAGTGAAAAAAACCACAATGAAAGACAGACTTCTTTACCCTAGCTGAAGAAGACTCCTGTATAATACCTTCATTATAAACCATGTTTCTGATTAACGCGAAAAAAGGGTGTTCTGGCTTAGCCGAAAATTAATCTACTACCTGTTAATTCTTCGTGAGAAAGAGAAGCTTCCCACACGACGGAAAGCGCCATTGCTGCGACTTAATATTAAAGCTGTCACGTGACTCGATTACGTAACAGTTAGGACGACGGAGATTTTTGAGAGACAAGCGTAGCCGCAAGAATGAGCGAGGTAAAGAATAGTTTATGAAACGCTCTGTTTCAAAATATTACATAAGACTTTTTCCATCGTCGAATTACGTTTGTCGGCACCAAGTCTGTTTAGCCAGCGGCCCTGTGCTTCTACTCAGACTTCCCCTCTGAGGCGAAACGAAGGGGGAAAAGGCAGCTGCTGTCAACGTCGTCTCTTCCTCTCGCATCATTCAAGCTTCAAATCCATATCTAAGTTGGCAACATAAAAAAGCATTTTCGCTGCCCTTCCTTCACTTATGGTCGTGAATAACCATTGTATTGTATTTCCGCCACCAAAGGCCATGTAAATTTTTTTCTTTCTTTCGAAAATAGAGCCGCGCTTCTCTAAAAGAAAAAGAGGGGGGAAAACCTAATTAGACGACATGTTTTCAACAGCAGTAGTTATGTCCCCTGAGTCTACTATTTACCGTTAAAAAGTTCTAAAAATAACGACAGTTCGAAATTCATCTAGTTTATTTCGTTGGTAAGATAGATGTTATTTTTTTTTTAAAAATTAGTTGTATGATTTTTCCCCCCCTTTCTTTATCATCCTCCTGTTTTCCCATTCTCACTTTCACTATTGTAAATTTGTACCTGTACTCGTGCAATCGCTCACACTTGTAGTAGCTTCACCAAAAAAAAAAGAGGGTTTATTTACAAATAGTCAGCTTTTCCTCAGATCGGTATTACTCAGCACGGGCTCAGCCACAGTACCTTCATCATTAACGTATTAACCCTTTATAGCCGACAGGTCCGCGTATCGCTCCAACCCGCCGGGTTTTGTGTTACATGTGCTGACTAAACTGACTTAAGTGCGCAGCCCTCTTCCGACACAAATACCAGCAGCTTAGCGCTAAGGGGAGGTAAAACCGACGTGCTGGTATGCGGCGGGTTAATAGCATTTACCTGTCCGTAAAGGTGTTGTATTAACTTCTGCAAAAGTTATGCTGCTGTCATTTTTTTCTCGAATTTCGTTACTTAATAGAAATAAATAAAATAAACAATAAAACAGTGAAGAACACGTGACGTGCACTTACGTCACGGCAAATGTGGGCAGGTGAAAAAAACCAAGTAAAGCAAGTGGAGTGAAACACGCATGCGCAGCCTTCCGTGCAGGGAGTGTACACCATATATCCACCCTTCCCCCCAACAACACGCACACAACTACAAAAATACAATATGTTAACGGACTTAAACCAAGAGAGAAAAAAAAAAAAACAACAACAAATAGTTCGGCTTAGTTTTCTCAGCGGTAGATGTAGCGTCTTGTTCCGCAGGGTCCCCCCCCGCCCCAGTTCTGGCTCCCTTAAATCCATAAATATTCATGTCCCTTAGGAACACGAGGCAAACAACAACGTCAAAAGAAAATGGCAGTTTCGACACACGAAAGTTCTCTTCGAATAATGCGGATGAAAAGCTACCTTCTTGTAAATAGAAAAAAAAATGTACCACTCTGGGTGGAAGAGATTACCATTCTTTCTAACGCTGCTACTGGACTGGCGGCGGTCGATTTCCATCACATGAACTGATGAAATCTTCCGCATCTTGCATCCTTCGATTTCCTTCACTACCAGGCAGTTAGCTTAGATATCCTCAGTACGATGGTTTTGCAGTTAACAAGTAAACATTCGACTGCACGGGAAAACATCTGTTAAGGACAACCGCGGCCGATAATGTCCACATAAAGTGGTGGCTCTTTAAAGTGTGAGTCTGGCTCCTTGTCTCGTGTTGAATAAACCAAAATGGACCGGACGTTTGTGCGAAGAACTGGGAGGGAGGGGGGAAAAAGCTGTTTGTCGATTGACCATCTCAAAACCAACAAAACACTGATTCGAATTAACAGAATAAGACGTACAAATAGTCTCTGAGTGGTTCTCTGTAAACTCTCCCACTCCCTTAGTTCTTTTAATGTTAACCCCCCCCCAAAAAAATTAAAGCTGCACGATCCTGTGGTGACAAACAGTGGATTTCCTGTTCCCCTTGACGATCGCTGTCCGCTCTACAATACTCTAAAAAAGAACAACAACAATAGACTACTTTCTTACTGATATAATGAAGTTACACCTAATAAAAATCATCCTGGTATGTGTGTTTGTTTTGGGGAGATTTAGAAAGAAAAATATATGCTTTAAAAATCGATATAAGATTAATAGAATATAAGAAAACCAATACATTTGTAAAACAATATTATAATTAGTTGATATAGTCATTTTTAAAGGCACAATACACATAAAAGCTATATTCATATCATGTAGAACTCTAATAATAATTAGAAATTTGAATGTTGGGAAAATGGTAAATACTTGGATTTGAGACGAATTTCTGAAATAATTAGTTTGCTGCACGAAGCATCGATAGAAACTGCCATTCGTTGTTGCGCCTACCGATAGCGAACACGAGCTTACACTACTGTTAGTAAAAGGTGCATCGGGATATATGTACAGACACACAAATCATTGACCGAACCAGCTAGGGTATGAAACTTAATTGTCGGTATTTGTTGTATTTTCTTGGTGTTTAGCCTTTCGGGTGGAAAATACTGGTCATCTGTGGAAGAAGTTCTAAATGCGTTTTCGTTAAGTCAAAAACGCGGGACATAGAAATGCAACGGACCAATTTTCAGACCAGCTACTGAATGAGTTGCCGCCCTTGATAAAATGTTTATGCAGATTTTTTTCTCTCTTGGTGTACCGGAGCTCCTTAAAAGTGCAACAAAAAAGGGGGGGAATGTATAATTAACAAACAAACAAGCCAAGAAACAATGGTTACTAACACATATCATTCTATGCTATAACTTGAAATGATCGCCCGATAACGGGACAAAGCGAGTCGGCAGTGCATTACTAATATCTACAGAAAGCATGCCATAGCGAGTTAATATTCACCGCACGGTCCAACCATAGAGAGGAGAACACCTGAAGAGTTGGTAAAATACAAACGAAAATATTGCGTGTTAGACTGCAAGAAGTATCTGGGTGGTGGTGGGGGGGTACAAAAAAAAAGGGGAAACATGGCGGCGAGCAGAAATGGCGGCTGACTGAGAGAATAAGGCGAAAGCGGACAGGTGAGAGACTTCGCGTCTTTTATCCGGCCTCGTGTCAAATAAAAGCCCTAAATCGCTAATGTGTCTGAAGAAGTCGGAGTCGCCGCAGCCTTATCCCGCTCGGGTTTCCTCCCAACGTCGCCAGTAGCAACGGAAAGGCTGAGGAAGTGGCCAGAGTTAATTAAAAGACATACTCACGAAGCTCTGGTCAAACAAGGCATACAAGAAAGAGAAACCGGCCATAAAACTACAGGAATCGTTGTCGTTAATCCTCGTTGTGTGACGGATTTGGCGCCCTTCCCCCTCTGGCCTTACTTTTGCTATTTTGTTGGATTAGAAGCAAACAGAAATAGAAGCAATGCTCGTTCTAACAGAAATAATTGAAGAAGAAGAAGAAAAAAAACAAAACGACAACAACAATAAAGTATAACACAGCTGTTATGATCACCCGAAAAAGAAAATCAGACTACAGCCGAATATTTAGAGCTATCGCAATGTTCGTTACCAACTAGAATCTCGTTTTCGAAATTGAAAGTAGCGAAATGTAACACTTCAAAAAAAAAAAAGGTGCAAAACCGTCAAGAGAGAGAGAGAGCAACCGTATACCGGGAATTAACTCTTCTACGTCATGAGGTGTGTTATTGATTAATACCTAAATCTGATTTATAGCGACCACTTCCCTTTTCGTTTTTCTCTTTTGAGGAATTACTGGTGGTGCCGATATTCCTGGAAACCAATGTACCGTTTCCTATACCTCTGGCTGTCAGATGATGTAATGTGTCCGGAAGGTTGAGAAATTTTCCAATTTGGAGTATTTTGTTTACTATAGAAGACTGATTATTGCGGGGAAACTAAAATAACTTTTTAACATACTAACCTGAAGCGGATGTGGAAATACATTACCGAAAGCCTTTCTCTCTTTCTCTCTCTCTCTCTCTATCTCTCTCTCTCTCTTCTCTCTCTCCTTCTACACTCTCTATCTATCTCTCATTCGCTCTCTCTCTCTCCTCTCTCTCTCTCTCTCTCTCTCATCTCTCTCTCATCTCTATATCTCTCTCTCTCCATCTCCCCCCTTCTCCCGATTATAATCTCTCTCCTCTCTCTATCTCTCTCCGTGAATCTCTCTCTACATACATCCCAATATCACACCACTCTTTCTATCTCTCCATTCTCTCCTCTCGGACTCTCTCTCTCATCTCTCTCCTTCTCTTCTCTCTCTCTCTATCTCTATCTCCCTCTCTCTATCTCTCCATCTCTTACTCGCTCTCTCTTATCTCTCTCTCTCTCTCTATCTCCATCTCTCTCTCCTCCGTCTCTCTCTATCTTATCTCTCTCTCTCTTCTCTCTATCTCTCTCTCTCTATCTCTCTCTAGTCTCTTACATATCTCTCGCTCTCTCTCTCTCTCTCTCTCTTCCTCTCTCTTCTCTCTTCTCTCTCTCCTATCTCTCTCTTCTTCTATCTCTCCATCTCTCTCTCTCTCTCTCTTTCTCTCTCTCTCTCTCTCTCTCTCTCTCTCTCTCTCTCTCTCTATCTCTCTATCTCTCCCTCTCTCTATCTCCATCTCTCTCTCCGCTCTCTCTCCTCTTCTCTTCTCTCTCTCTCTCTCTCTCTCTCTCTCTCTCTCTCTCTCTCTCTCTCTCTCTCTTTCATTCCATACATACTACTCCCGCCTCTGTTAACGTTATTCCCTCAGTCTTTTCGCTGCTCAAGTGCCGAATTTTGAGGACTAGGTCTGATCAAGAGCTTAAAAGAGTTAACCATTTCAATGCTGTACTAAACCTCAGCAGACGCTGAAAAAAACACTTGTAGCCATATTCTCCTTGTTATTATAGCCTCCGGATATAAAAATCTGAAAAGTTTAGCTTTGTTTCTGACCATTTTTGTCTTTATACTTTTATCTAAGTTTAACAAGAAACTCTGTTACTTGTGTTTATTTTATTCCTTTTTTAACAATAATTTCTGATTTTTATTCTCTTATTATGATTTAAAAAAAAAAAAGAATCTAACGCAAGTATAACTTTGGGAATCCTTCCAACCTGTAGTTTTATTCACCTGTCTGATAACAGTATACCACTTTCTTGTGGAAAGGATATTTTCTGTTTCCCAAGCCATTTGAAGACAAAGACTTCGTTTTAATGTCACAGGTGCGCCTTATTTGATGATGTAAACCACTCACGACTCCTCGTCTTCAAGAAAATGCCATATAGTGGCCCTTTTAAAACAGTTATTTAGAGGTGAGTACTTTTTAGCTAAATAATATTTTAATTAATCATGTCATAAGCATATCAGACTGGGTCTTCTTTAATGGATATGACAAATGGGAAGTTGTTATTCAACTTCAGCCTTAACTCCAGCTGCTGATGCCCTGTTTGGAAGGATCTTAAGGTAATGACAGAGCCGGACTACTGGTGGCTCGCTTGTGCCTTGAGTGAATGTTGCATACTAGTGTTGTAATATTAAAGTTTTAGAGAGAATCGGTTATTATGGCATTTATCGGTCACTGTAAACTTTCACCGATCTAACAATTCTATTTCCAATCTAAAGAATCTACACTTTCCGCGGTCGTGAATCGGTTTCAGTTTTCTACATACCGTTGTGCTTTTGGTTATATCGCGTTGTCGCTAACGACAGCGTGGCATAAGATAATCTACAGATGCCGATAGAGCGCGGTTAATAAAGTTATCTATCTCTGCTTTATCGTCCAATGAAATCAGTCTCCTCTCGCAAACAATTACCCTTTAGTCTGGACGACCCGGCCGCTGTCTGACAAGAAAACGACGAGCTACTTTCCACCACCTCGTCGCTGTCCGCTGGCGCTTTGGCGTAAGCCTCGTTTTCATTTTCTACGGAAGTCGCGCCGTTCTTTGCTTTCGACGGAAGCGACTCCTGGCGCTTAACATGCTTCTGCCTGGCTGGTTTCTGTCGACCGTTTGGTTTCTCTGACGGTCTGGTCGCTTCCACGAGTCCATCATCGTCTGGGGGTTGGTCAATTGACTGAAAATAAATTAATAAATAAATAGTCACTTTTGCGCCATATTTACGAGTTAATCGGAGTGTAACTGGTGGATATACTCGTGGAAAATTGTGTATAATATGAACATGTTTTGGCTGTTTCGCTTGATTTTAATTATTTTCTGTTGATTGTTGATTTTGTAAAAATTTTTTTTTTTAATGAAGCAGGCTTAAGTTCGAAAAAAAGTTTCAAAGGCCAAACTATATCTAAGGTACACAACGAGAACCAATGTCCGGCGAGAAACCCGGGTCTGTGGTTGTATATTTGAGGATAGCAATTACCATCGATACCGTCTTGCTTCCATGATGCTTACTGATGTATTTCACGCTGTCGCTCTAAGGTCTACTGCTGAAATAAAGAAAGGAACACCTGTAAAGTGGAAGCTGGTTTTGTTCCTCGTCTAATAATTACAGCCCGATGTTAGCGGACTCCATTTTCCAGGAATATGCGGACAAAAAAAAAAAAAAAAAATGGTGAAGCATCTGAACCGAAAACTGTTTTTACGAGGTCTGTGATTTATCTGATGGTCGTCAGTATAAACGCTTCAGCCGCCATACAGGAGTAGAACGTGAACGCCTCTGAGAAGGGTTTTAAGGTGCGCGAAGACAAAAATCGGCGAACCAGAGAGTGGTCTGCTAAAACCAGAAAGATTGGGTTTCAGCGAATCGATTCAGCATCCAGATAAACATCGCCTGATGCGTAACGTCTCTGTGTGTCAAACCCTGCCACGCACGTCGCGCTCTGGGCCGCTCAGGTGATGGCGCAGCAGCGAGCTTCTGACGGGTCTGGGGAGACGACGTTAAGCCCCTGGATAGCAATACGAATGGTGACTTCCTTTTAAGAACAGCATCCGACGACACCGTCATCTGGATTATCCTGCTGTGCGGCCTCCAACACCAGTCTTTCGGCGAGGGAGGTCGGAGGCGCTGGTGTGCTTCTTGTTCCTAGTCGTTGACTCGATGAAGTAGCGATTCCGTGAATGACGTAACGTATCTCACGGTCAAGATGTGCACCGTAACAGGTGCTTTCGCCAAGCGCGCGCCTACTTTTGACATCACATTTATTTCCCTGGTTGGATACAAGGTAAACTCTCGGGATCACGTGGCGGTCTTGGGGACAGACCGCCAGCCAACACACCTAAGGCAGGGGGGGGGAACTCTCAGTTCTGTTATCATAGCACTCTCCGTGGAAGAACTTCGGAACAGCGCTCGTTCCATACACGATAATATGCCCTCCCCTTATGATGCAATCTGTAGCAGCTCTCCGCGACAAACGATCGCGCTACACAAGAAACCTCAGAGATGAACAAGGAGGGAAACCGTGCATTTGGTACTTCGACAAAACTGAAGACGTTAGCAAATCTTCTTTAATCTGTTGTGAAGCGCCACCAGTCGTGTGTCGGCAAATACCGCAAATACTGCAGTTTTTTAACTTTAGAAATGTTTCAGTCGGATACACACTGCTGCACAAAAGTCTTGGGAAACCCTAAGTCACTGAATCTTTTTTTGGCATCTATACACGAAGAATATTAGATTACGACATCAAACATAATTTCGAGTACAAAACTCATAAATTCCATGTATATTTTACTGATAATAATGTAGTTATAACTTTAGGATAATAAATTCTGTTGCTAGCAAACTTAAAAATGGCTTATAGTTACTTTTGTCACTGTTCAAAATAATTATAATTCAACCACTGCTAGACATGAAATTATATTTCTTCATCAACGCTGTAATATCCAGGTGAGATTTGACGTAGAAAATGGTTTTCGATGAATGGTTTTGAATTCATCAAGAAATGTGAAGATCCGGACGATCCAAAAAGTTCTCTCAAAAATATGAGCATCAGCTAAAGATCAGGGCGCAATTAAACCAAGATCTGTCGGAATCTTTATGCGTACACGATTCCATCAAATGTATGCAAGTACCTTTTGGGAAAGGATTTAAAAGGATTGAGGAAATTCAGAAGCCATTTTTACGTAAAGGTAATGAGGATAAAAGACTTAATCAACCAAGCAGGCGAACACAAAAACTGGAATGAAGATGAGCGGAATCAACTCCTTCCGTCTGATGAATCAAAACGTAAAACCTCTAGTCGAAGAGACGGCAGTAGGTTGGTAACAGGACTGGGGTAGAATATAAAGGATTGCACCTAAAAGCAACTATCAAGCGAGATGGTGGGTCTATTAATGTCTGGAGTGCGTCTCTTCAAATAGTGCGGGGGATTCGGTAAGAAATGATGGGAATATGATGGACAAAAATTGAAAGCAGATATTAATAAATACATCGTGCTATTCCATCCATAAGAAGACTGATTGGAGATCATTTCATTTTCAAGCACAGCAATGACCTTAGACATACAACTAATTCAATTACAACAAGAGAGATGACGTCAGTACGAGAGAGAGATGGAAGAGAGAGAGAGAGATAGAGAGAGAGAGTGTGTGTGTGTGTGTGTTTGTGCGTGCTTGAATGAATGTTTAGAATACTCACATTAAACATCCATACCTTAAAATTATCGAAACTGTATCGAATTATTTGGCCACCAAAAAGAAAAATAATGAACAAGAATTCAACTTGGAACTTTGGCACAGACGTTTTGACAAAACTACAAGACAGTTCTCCTGAAGGAGCTCAATCAGTTATGAAAGAAATAGGAGGGCAGTCAGCATGCTGAAAAATTAAGTAAAATAACTGGTTATTTCTTTCTTTGGCCACAAATATTTGTACATTAAACGTAAATGTTTACTTTAAAAGGGCATTCCCCGATTGATGAGAGATTTCAAAAATCAATATTCAGCAAAATCTTTAAGGTACCCAAAGACCTTTGAACGATGCTGTATGTTTATTTACAGTTATATTGTTATTATATATATTAAACGATGTTATGCATATAGTTTTAACGAAGCTGAGTTTTAGTGTACGTAACTGTCGCCAGGTACAACTTGTCCTACTTGAAAAGTACGAATTTTCACGGCAGTTGTCTCCCCCTTATGATTATTGTATAGCTAAGTTGCAGCACCTAGGCGCTCTAGAGAATGCTCAAACCTGACATTTCGGAACAACAAAGAAGAAAAGTCACACGATATGTGAGCCTACTTTTTATTTGTATGGTTTCCATAGTAACCTTGCAATCTTCTTTTTGAATATGTGAAAACACCCTGGCACTGTTTTCTTCTTAACTATTTATCAGGAATAAGTAATTCTTTTTTTTTTTTCTAATTTGAAGAAAACACGGGTCCGACAGCAAAGTCATCAACGTTTATATTGTCCTCTTTTCATCTGCTGTATATTCTAAAGCGATTTCTTAATTTTTTTGAAATAACCCCAACCATTCGATTTTACATTATTCATTCAAATCTTTTAAACGTATATAGAAAGCTAAATCTTCTTGTGCCATTGCGCCTATAGATCTGTGGTCAACTTTGCATTTGGAACGCGGTCCGTTTAGATTTAAAATACAAAAAAGAAATACCATATTTGGAAAAATGGACATGGCACTGTCAAATCTGTACTTATTACATCTAGGCTCGCTGTTTAAATTCCGCTAGATCAACTGGATATTCATTTATGAAGAAAGTAAGATCTATAAGATAAAAAACAAAAATAACACTTGTAAAAATTCAATTTTATTGCTTCTAGAAAACCCTGATTCTAAATCTGTGAGATGTATTCTTTTGGAAAAGTGATGGTGTACTTACGCGGAGCTTAGCATACAGTGCTTACATTGTATGGATGTAGGATCTTACTTTTACGTTGGTTGTAAGCGAATAATTCCCCTTCCAAAAAAAGCCAATCTTAGAATTCTCAATAAATATTATAATCTTTTAAAACTAACGTTTCCACTAATTTGTCACGTGAGATCTAAACATTTAAAGATGTTAATGTTGCTTAAAAGATATAATGGCCTTCTAGTAATTTACATTTTTATATCAAAAGTAAATGCAAAATGAATTTTAAAAGTTACTTTGTAAATCTGATTAGAAATGGAACAAAAATGGAATTCTCAAAGATGACAAAAAATTTTAAGTTAGATCTTTTACTCAATAAGTAAAATTCCATTTTTCTAAAAGTCCTTGTGTACTGAATATTCATATAGTGATGAAAAAAAAAACACAAACAATTTTTCTGCATATTTCTGAATTAATTATTCTGAGACAAATAACCTGGGGTTTTCTTCCCTTTAATATGCAAGATGTTTACAGGTAAAATTAAATTCTTGGCTTAGAAATTAATCACACACGATGTTGGTAAGGTCTTTGACTGTTCAGGCTTCAGTGACTGTCCGACCACACACGATAGCACACTAAAATAACTCTATCACAAACCATATTTTGTTGTTGTTTAGACTCCTGTGAAACCGAAATATTGATGGTTACGGGTTAGGAATGACTCCGTCCCGTGACTCCGAGAGCTGAAGTCGGTTAGCAAGTTTACGGCACATTACAGCATGGATACACCGTCCAACATTTCCATTACGGTCTTTGATGGGAGAAAATGCAAAAGGAAAGGGGGAGGTTAAGTTAATGGCAGACCAGACAGCTGCTGTCTAAGAAGCGATTTCAGGAAGCCGGAGGAAATCGCCTCGCCGTTTCTTAAATGGACTGATCGCCAAAACCACTGGTTTACTTAAGAGAACCCAGACCTGCGGAAGACCTCAAGGCACCAGTCGAAGCAATTGTCAGTCGGGTCAGACAAACGGCTGGCAAACAGAACCGGACGCTGTACCAAGGACGATGGCGACTGGACTATATGAAATTGTCGACTGCATGCCTTCGCAATACGTTTTCTTTTTCTTTCGCGCGCGTCTTCTGTACTTAAACGGTTCTCAAACACCGAAACCTTTTAGACACTTCGTGAGAGTCGTAATGCCTCTTCCTGCCGCAGGGAGGCGCTCCCGCTGTTACGGCTGGTCCACTAAGTAAAAAAAACACAAGACTAGAGAAGCCTGCTGACTAAACTATTTTCCGAAATCACCCGGTAGCCGATTTCTCTCTCTCTCTCTCTCTCTCTCTCTCTCTTCTCTCTCTCTCTCTTCTCTCTCTCTCTCTCTCTGAACTGAAATCACCCTCTCTCTCTCTTCTTTTGTGTTACTGACGTCTCTCTGTCTGTTTGTGTAATAACGTCATCACTCTCTGTGTCGACATCATCTCTCTCTCTTTGTGTACTGACGTCATCTCTGTCTGTGTAATAACGTCATCACTCTCTGTACTGACGTCATCTCTCTCTGAACTGAAATCACTTCTCTCTCTCTCTCTTTCTTTGTGTACTGACGTCATCTCTGTCTGTCTAAAAACGTCATCACTCTCTGTGTCAACATCATCTCTCTCTCTATACTGACGTCATCTCTGTCTGTGTAAAAACGTCATCACTCTCTGTGTCGACATCATCTCGTCTCTCTCTGTTTTTTCCCACAAGTTCGGTTGAGTGTCAGATTACATCGACGAGTCGCTTAAAGAGGCAAAACCACCAAAACATTCTGTCGGCGCAACGGAAAAGGCAACCGACCAAATACTGCAATATATATATAAGATTTTTAAAGAGAAAACTACGGCGGTGTTTTCACGTCTGAAGAGAGAACAAATTAAAACTGTCAGGTCCCGTGGATATGACTGCCATTAATTACCATGTATATTGCATTTCACCTGACAGTGTTAGATAGGCAGGAGTGAGCATAAAAGGGTCGTTGGAGAGAGAGGTGGAAAGCACAACCAGACTGATCAGAACATCCGGTATGACGAGGAGGAGGACTCCGTCACACAGAGATAAAACAGCTGGGGTGCAAAATTTAGCAGTTATTTCATGACACACCACCACCCGGAAAACAAGCAGAAATGAAAATGCGTAATGAATAAATCTACTGAAAACAAGATATAAAAGAGTAGATTTACCCGGTTTCGATTCTGATGGTTGACAACGCTATCAAGTCTATTTATTAACTGTTTTTCAGCGTGCGGACGTTGACAGGCTCTCTTTTCTTTTCGGCGAAGTTATAGCGTGGATCTGGAGTGGAGAAGTGGATCGGGCCAAGCAAGTCGGCTGATTGATGCAGGCGGACATGAGTTATTCGTGGATAATGTTGAGGGGTGATGTGACCGATCGCCACTGTTGGCTTCAGTCAACCGAGAAAATCATTATGCCGATCACTCAACCCTAACCGCGCCATCGACAATTTCATTCTACGTCATACAATCAGAATTAATGACATGGTAGACGTTCTCTTTTTTGCTGCCACGTAATTAATTCGAACCTTCGCATTCAGCATTGGTTCCACACTCGTGACCCCCTTTTTTTCTCATGGTCCGACGTGCTTCGTTTATAGGGACAACTGGCGTAATTAATTCAAATGAATATTTAATGACCCCGTTTACCGGTAGACAGCAGGGGCACTGGAAGACTTAAGCCAAGAGAGCTCAGAGAAACTCGGAGAGTGGTTCCTTGCAACGGTTTGAAGGCTATTCTCTTTATCACCTATCGCAGACGGCGGGGTTAGTCAGCCAACATTTCGGGCGAGGAGAGGATCAAGCCATCTGTTTAGTAAAACTAGAAGAAAGGTCAGGGGTATGACCAGCGTGTCGGTTTGTCAAAACCAGGCCGGATGATGACGACGACCCTTAGACGCTTTCCTAACTTAACTAGAGAATCAGATGCCCTTTGACGTAAGGTTTCAGAACGTGATTCGGAATCTCTACGTAAGGTTTTCATTCTTTAAAAAAAATCCGCTCGTTTTTCAAGATGGTGCCGCTTTTATTAGAATTTCTGTCAGCTCGGGGACCGTGGATTTTCCGAGAGCAGGTGCGCTTTTCTTTTGGTCGGAGAATGACCGCAGAAAGTTCTCCCGGGGACCGTTTTAAAAATCGTGAACCATTAACTTTGCACGCAAACCAAAATAATGCAGTCTCTCTTTCTCCGCTTCGAGAGGGCCCCATCCTCGCTTCCCACCGGCCCACGAACTTATCGATCAAAGAATATTTACTTAATTATTTCCCATCTGATAACTAATGATTAACAATTTTAGTACTGAAAACAAATCCAGTCAAAACTGGAAACACAAAACGGTGTGCGCAGGAGAGAAAGTCGCTCAGCTCACTGCCTCCCACGGCTGTGACGCACTTCCGGGCGCCGACGCGTATGGAATTGTTTGCCGCCTCCTTGAAAAAAGAGCTCTGGTGTCTTTCGGGTATGTTTGCAAAAGTACTGAGGGAGGTTTAATTTACTGAAATCCCATTAATAATACAAGTAACTTAAATATTACGGCATTAGGTCCCTGTACTGGCAGCCTCTGCTGTTGTCCTGCCTTTAGCGGAGTCGAATCGGCGCCGTTCCAGTAGCAGCCGGAATGCCAAAAACTAATAGGTAGCCAATACGTTTTCTGCCATAGCTTAGCTAGGAGGTCTTAAAGTCTCGAGGGACCGTTTATTTTTCTTAAACTCCAATACTTCATCAGTTCAGATGCTAACCAAACTCCTGTTTCTCTAGTTAACAGCCGACCACTCGTCGGTCTCTTCGTAATCTACTACTACACCTGAAGTGTGGCGAAATAATCGTTTGCGTTGATCCCCCTTTTTTTTCTTCTGTAAAGCGGAATTTCTGCGTCTTATCAGTTTAATTACTACGCTGGATGTGCATACGCATCATTATTAAAGACAGAAGCCATGATTACCCGGTCTGGGGGGGGTTCGTTCTAAGAGAACGATGTTTTGTCCTTCTCTTGTAAGCTTGTATTTTGAACATGCTATTAAATTATGCCGCTTACTCTTAGGATGCTATACTAGAATGTCTGAGGTGACTTTATTAGCGTGGGATCCAAATTTGTGCATATTCTGACTACTTAATTTCTAAATATAAAAAAAAATGTAGAATTCAAACATTTAAAATATACATAAACAAAATCATAAGTACAATATACAATATTATTTATTTATTTTTGATACGCAATCTTTACATAATATATGTATAATATAAAGTGGTTGTGCTCTATACTACCGTGTAATATACAAGGTGTACAGTAATAAAATGATACAGAACTAAAGCAGACGACAAATATGAATGACTAATCCCGATATTCGTTAATATAACGCTCAGCAGGACCACTCTCGATGTATTCCATCAGGGGGGGGAGAGAAGAAAGAAAGGGCTACGCTAGCTATTGATTAAATAATCTGTACAGCACAAAGTAATATTATTTGAAGGAATGGCTTTAAATGATAATTTTTCTATAAATCCGTAATTTAAAGTAACATACCATTCAGTCTACGCAGAGTGTGCGCCATCAGTTTAAATTATAGCAGAAGAAATTTGTTTTAAAAAGCAGGAGAGACGTGCATAGCTATAGAAATCGTACATCTATTATTTCCCTTGCTTAGGAAGTCTTCAAAAATAAAAAATAAAGAAAGATGCAAAATGGCGGTACGCTAAATGGCGTCACCGTTAGAAACACTGATAATTCAACCTAAAAATCGGTGTTATTCCTTGTGCTCTTCAAAACAGAATTCATTTAAAGTCGAATATAAATGCACATTGCCCAAAAATTCTTCTGAACTGAAAAAAAAATTGAATTAAAACCTTTAAAAAGCGTTAAACGGTGCTTAACCTTTCGACATTTGCTCACATCAGAAATGATGCGCGCGCACACACGAGAGGTGACCCGATTTCATGTGCCGAACAAGAACTAGAGCCCACTGGCAAGTTGTCCTTTTCTATGAGGACAGTGATGAAAGAAGCTTGTCTGAAGACGTACCGGTACGGATGGTCTCGCTCCGGTGATTCTGGACAGTACCGCTGTCATTATAGGTGAGAGATAGGCCCGCGCGCAGGTGCGAAAACCTTCACCTTTGGAGAGCGCCATGGCCGGAGGCAGGAACGTTAATCGGGCTGTGACCAGCTACTCCCCTTCGCTGCGCTGTGGCCAGAAGGAATGACGGGTCCGGCCAGCAAAGACCCAAAGCCAAGATGATGGAAACGTTAAAATCTCAAGAAAGAGACGCTCCTAGAACGGTCGCTTCACCGTCCGGACCAACAGCGCTGTCCAGAATCCGCTCGACGGCTCGATCGATCCCGGCAACCCTGACAGAGATAGCCACCCCCTACCGTCAAAATAGGCCCTCTAGCGGCCGTTCCTCGAAAATGGTGTCACACGCACCGTCACGAAGGATGAGTTTCGGTGTTCTTGTTTAGCAGAAGAGTGCGCGCGCGCAGTGGTCCAGAGATCGTGAGCGTATTCTAAAAAAACAACAACAACAACAACAACAAAACGTTAATGATCTCATTCCTCGGGATTTAAAAAAAAAGCAAAAAGCAACGTGAAATATTTAACTCTGGGTGTCTGCGTTCTAAACCAGGTCCTCCGGGGCAGAACCTGAGCTATGGCTGCCTCGCGCTCGATAATGAATAGTCAATGAGTTATGAGGCAAAACCAGACACAATATAAAGGATTTTAAATAATGAAAAAAAAGAGACATTTTACCGTGATATTATTGTAACAGCGATGGAGCCATAGACCTTTACCCGTGAATTATTGCCCAGTGGTTCTCTTTATCACCGCTTGGCGTCACCACAAACGACGCACCGTTCGTTGGGCGTTGATGAACGTTTATGATTTCTTAGAAGTTCTGGAGACGACCTTCAGCAGTGAGTGCGAGCAGGTGCCATCTGTTCGATCTTTATCTGAAAATTAGCGTTTTGTTTTAACAAGAGGCGCCTGCAGCTGCATGGTGGAAATTTGGGAAATGGCACGGACGAAGATATTAAGTTATAATTCCGTATAAATTTATTTAGAGTTTAAAGACGTTCGATATTTATGAAAACGGGCGCCATAACCCGACCAGCTTGTGCTTCCGGTTTCTAGCCGCGAGCTCTTCAGCATGGAGTCACGACTATAGTTGTCCCCTCTTTGATCAGAAGAGACTTAAGGGGGTCTCCTTATAGTTTATGCGGATAGACGCCCGAACTCACATAGGTCGATATATAGCTACAGTTACTCTGGTAACTGGTTTCTCCAACACTGTCTTATATAGCATAAAAAACACTGCGTTTCCTAATAATAATAATAATAATAATAATAATAATAATAATAATAATAATAATAATAATAATAATAATAATAAAATAATAATAATCAAAGGTAATAAAAATGCAATAAAAGAATTAGTTAAAGAAAGAATGTTTTTAGCAGGATTATTTGACAGAGAAAGAGTGACTGGAAAGTGAAGTAGTGGTTTACCATCCGAACTTCATCGAGAATATTTGGAATCACCTAGACACTAGGGTGAAGGAAAGATGGAGCTGCCACGAACCGGGGGGGGGGAGATGAGCTCAAGTGGAAGAGCACTGACTTACACGCTACCGTGGATGAGAGCCTGGGCCGTTCGATTCCCGCAGGGGGGGGGGGGATCGACTCGGTTTCACCGACCTACCTCGGTGCGGTTTCTTCTTGCTCTTCTGCACCCTGGGCTTTTCCGGTCAAGGTCCTCCCGGCACCCGTAGGGTTCTCCACGCGACCCGTGCTCGGTTAGCAGGGCTGATTGTCTCTCATCCCCTCTCCTCGGAGGAGATCGAGAAGATGAAGATGCATCGGACACAGTGTTAGCGGATAATCACTTGCTAGATAATAAGATTTATAAAACATTCTTAATTAAATGTGGTGGGGGGAGAGGGGTTAATGGGGGGGGTTGTGTGCCGTATTCTTTCGGCGTATTTCTGACAGCGGCCAAGTAGCATTGGCGGGCGCTTTACTTAGGTGAGCGTCAGTCAGGGTTGGGGTCACTCACCCCGCAAGATTCGTCTAATGTCGCCTGACCTTTAGCAGCAAACTGTTTCTCAGCCCGTGACCTTTTGGAATTGCCGAACACGGTATCCAATTATGTCTACAGACAAGTTAATTGGTTACTTAATATTTATTTGCAATAGAAGTAATCGGCACTTGTATGTAATTCTTCTCGCTACCGTGAGCCCCGCGGAGCGCTAATATATATATTACCCGGTTCGGCTCCGGCTGGATATTTCCGGTCTGCAGTTAGAATATCGCTACGCAGGCGTTGACATTTTCAAGATAATAGTAAACGAAGACTTTAAATGTGGGCAAACAGATTATTTTCTCAACACCTTATATATATTTATATTTGTTTACAGCGATTTAGGCGTCAATGAACCCGGAAGCAGCGACAGGCAGATTTCAGACAAAACTCAGCCTCGATGCGGTCAGGGCTGACTGACTGACTCACTCACTCAACCGTGGACTGTCGCACGAATATCGGCTCCGTTACATTTCGCTCCGGCAGGTAAAAATCACCAGCTACTCTGGCTAATAAAAACTTTTTAAAAAAAGGTTTGTAAGTTTAAAAAGTGTAAATTTTACCGAACAGCACCGTGGTCACAAAATGTGTTATTTTAAAAAACATCAAAAAAAAAAATAATAATAATAATAATAAGCGACCTGAACGAACTCTCACCCGGCAGGGACTAATGTTACCGCGTGTCAAAACAACGATTAGACAGGACGGACCGACCGAAGAATCCACAAAAGTTAAATGCTGATCACAAACAGCTGTTTTTTTTTTTTGTTGTTGTTCCAAGTAAAATAAAGCATCGTAAAAGAAGAGAGAGAGAGAGAGAGATGACGTCAGTACGAGAGAGAGAGCGATATGACGTCAGTACAGAGAGAGAGAGAGAGAGAGAGAGAGAGAGAGAATGACGTCAGTACGAGAGAGAGAAGCGATATGACGTCAGTACAGAGAGAGAGATATGACATCAGTACAGAGAGAGAGAGCGATATGACATCAGTACGAGAGAGAGAGCGATATGACGTCAGTACAGAGAGAGAGATATGACATCAGTACGAGAGAGAGAGATATGACGTCAGTACAGAGAGAGAGAGATATGACGTCAGTACGAGAGAGAGAGCGATATGACGTCAGTACACAGAGAGAGAGCGATATGACATCAGTACGAGAGAGAGAGAGATATGACGTCAGTACAGAGAGAGAGAATATGACATCAGTACGAGAGAGAGCGATATGACGTCAGTACAGAGAGAGAGAGAGAGACAGAGAGAGAGAGAGAGAGAGATGACATCAGTACGAGAGAGAGAGAGATTAAATCGATTGGTAATATTTGATCGAGTAATCGATTTCGAGCACAGATAACGTTTTATACTCCGTCTCCAGAGCCGCCCCACTGGCGCGTGAAAGGGTCAAGGCACTAGACGCCTTGCAAGTTCCTAGCGACGGAGCTGACGTAAATAGATCTGAACCAAGTCGACCCCGTAGCTGTGATGCACGGGTCTACAAAAAAAACAGCAACAACAATAATTAATAATAATAATAATAATAAATAATAATAATAATAATAATATAATAATATAATAAATAATAATAAAAAGGGAAAGGAAATCTTTATAAAGGAAGGAGGAGGGAGGCAATTTGCTAAATTGTAATTATTCGCTTGTATGACCGACTTTAGCCAGCGGAGGGAGGACAGTTTTCAGGGCCGGCGAGCTTCGTCTGACAGTAGATAGCGCGCCCATCCGTCCATTGATTCATCAGAAAGACCGGTTCTTCCTCGCTCTACATTCATCTCTTTACATCCCTCGCTCCTTCCCAGCCCGGTTAACAACGGTGTGGGAGGGGCGCGCTTCACGCTCCGGAAGAACTCGGCGTGAAGGCTGGAGGAGCCCAGGCACCACACCCCCTCCCCAGCTACTTTGAACTCGATTAACCTAGCAACAGGCCGGGCCGTGATCTACTGCGACGCTAACGACGACCGTTCGAGCCCGGAGGTTTGCCAGGCTGCTGGACAAAGAAAAAACTAATTGAAAGCGCGACTCTATTGGCCGGCACTCCTTGACGAAGCTAATTCTGATCGAGCCCCGTTTACAAACATCAAATTGTCATTTTGAAGACGTCATCTTTAATTCATCTTAAAGGAGCGCAAAACGTCCGAAAGACGTAGTGTTCATATGACGTTAACTGTCAAGGCGAGTAGATCTCGCGTCGCGTCTATGCCGTGTAAACTCAATATTTCGACTTCTGCGTCAGTCATCGGACACAAATCAGACATGGCTTCTTGTTCAGATTTATCTGAAAGGCGGCTAATCGGTTTTCTATGTATCTAGAAGGAATAATAATTACGACAGTATAATGCAGATACAGCTTAATAAGAATGCTTTCTCTCTGTGACTAGCGACGCCACCGGCTCGAGTGATGGATACAAAAAAAATCTACCTGCGCTTCTTCTTCTTTCGGAACAAAATGTAAATTCTAAAGCTAACTTTAATATATTATTTAAAATAAATTTAATCAGTGGAGCTACAGTATCTTTTCTTGCCAACTATCGGGTCAGCTGGGTTTTGTGTATAAACGTCTGGTTTTCCACCATTTCGAAGAAAGTCATATATATATTTTTAAATGGTCACTTTAATTAAATTGCCTAAGCAATCTCAGGTATCTCGGCCCTTTCTCAACTAAACATAAATGCACTTAAAAGCCAGTTTGCTGAATTCCTATTAACGAACATCAACTTCTTTTATCTTATTTTAAAGAGCATTCTGCCCGTTCCAAATTTAAAACGGTGAATTTGTGAAATGAGGCGCAGGCTATAAACGTCTAGACATCGCAGGACATTAGAAATCTAAACAGATTCTCAGTTTTCAAAAGAAACTAAACAGCGTTCATGTACTAAACATCTATGTAGATATTTTAAATCCCATTTGCACTCACTTTCGGTGTTTACGTACGAACGCTAAACGCCCAAGTTTTGAGAATATGCGATGATCGCTGATCTTAAAGGTAAAACACCTCATCTGAAGAACACTACACAAATCTCAGATCACGTGTCGCAGCCACTTAAAGGGTCGGAAATCCGGAGCGGATCTACGATAAGAATATTCTATTATTACGGCGTAAAAAAAAACAACAAACAACAAACTCAGTCCACAGTGCAAGCCACAGTTTATGACCAGTTTTCTGTGCTATATTTACTAATTACAACAAACCGGAATGCATGCAACACCGGTTTTCAATAATCTCATATCGAGACTGCGAAAAGCGTACGTGCTCTTTTGAAGGGAGAGCAGAAAAGTTGGTTTCGTCAGCACCCACACGAGCACCACGCAGTGCTCGGCCTTCACGGGATTTTGACGCACAACCACGACGCGCTGTGCACGAACGGCAGAACCCCCCCTGACGTCGCCCATAGATGTTCGCGAGTGCTTGGCAAGTCTAAATCTACCGATGCCCTCTTGCTTTTGGCCTTCTGGTGAATGAAACCCTGCGTGTTAGCGGACCTTCAGGTTGCTCTTAATCTCGAGTAAACCGGCGTGGGTGGCAACAAGTTCGCGCAGATATCGCGAGGTGTCGCTGCATCTTTATTCAGGACGTGTAATTCCCAAGCCGCGGGTTCTTAACGCTGAAATTCGAACCGGGATTGGAATAAAAAGTAGCTTCCAACTGTAAACGATTAGCTATTCAACGACAACAAGAAAAATGTGAAGAAATTCCAGAAAAAAATTAGCTGTCGTCAAGACAACGAAAGATGTTAAGATAACGAGAGAGAGAGAAAAAAAAAGAAAGAAAAAAGAGAAAGGTTCGGGCCCATGGCGGGGACATTAGGAATCAATCAAAGTCAAGCGGAGAATCGACTTTGTTTCGTATCGGCCAGCTGAAATTAATTTAGGGATACTGCGCTTTTCTTGCCCTGAGAGCTGAGGGAAAAGCAAAATGAAGCGTACGTTTTAGAGGCTAACAAGATGTGATCAAATGCGTATTATCTTTAGTCATTTTTCTTTTCTTTTTACCATAGTAATAAAAAAAAAGAAGAAGTACAAATGGAAAATGATGAAGCAGAAAACTGTTCACCATGCAAGATTCCATTAGTAAATGCCAGCCAATCTTGTTTTATATACAGCATTTAATAGTTCAACCGTTAGTCCGGGCTCGTCCTATCACCTTTTGACTGAATTAACTAAAGAACCTACGTTTTACTCGACATCACCAAGTCCTTGTTGTGGTGAAGGACTATCTTGGAGTGTAGTGGCGTTGGTTTACAATAAGTGTCTCTGTTGTATGTATTTCTATCTTTAGACTGTGGAGAAATTCTCAGTTAATCTCGAACCCGCGTACCGTTTGGCTGTTAAGATTTAAAGCAAGCTTTGCCCAGAGCTTTATCCTACTGCACCACCGGTATTTGGCAAAGCGTGGCTCTCCTGTTTGGATACCAACAGTTCCGGCCAGGTAGCGGGTAATCAGAGTAATCCAAATTAAGCCAGCAGTTTCTTTTATGATTCTCCCTCATAATGAATATCAGTACAGCAGATTTGAACTTTCACTCCTCTCCCAACATGTACGAACAACGAAAGGGTTCTCCTGATTAGAAGACCAGAAACAACCGTGTGTGTGTGTGTGTGTGTGTGTGTGTGTGTGTGTGTGTGTGTGTGTGTGTGTGTCATAGTTGTGCAATAAGTAGACCTCGGCAGAAACTATATCCTAAAAGGTGTGGCTGTACATATAGGTTTCTGTGATCCTTAATAGTTGCAAACAGGTCAACTATTTATTTTTTCATAGATATTTAAAAATTAAAAAATGAATACTTAAAAATATATATATAAAAAGTTGTAATTTAAAACTTTTTTTAAAAAAAATTCTTAAAAGTTAAATAAAAGCAAACTTAATAAGACAGGTTCTGTTTCTCTTTGGTTTTTAAATACACACTCAAAATACGAAATATAATTTATCTTCCATAGGACTATTTTAAAAATACTGTATTGGTGTATCAGCGCCCCCCACCTCCGTTTTCTTTTTGCCAATATTAATTTCAAAGGAAGATTTCTGTTATTCTCAAGAAAACATCGGCAAGAATATCAGCTGTTACGTTGTTGCGAATGACAGTAACCGTGACGTCACATCTAGCAATACATGATATTTTCTCGAGTTTGTCCGTTGCCTTTGTTACGGATGGATTGCATAAGTTCCGACGAAACAGAACATTCCTTATTCTATGCTTTTACGCTATTCCATCCCAAACCCGCCCTTTCTTTTCCCGAAGCTTTCGAAAAACTCCGGAGCAGAATCCTTTGTGGGTATCCCTGACGCACTAACCCATAAAATCTATTCTACTCCAAAAAATAAAATTTTAAAAATTCATTCAGTTTTAACGTTTTTTTTTTTTAAAAAAATAATAATCCCCTGTTTCTCGTTTATCGGTAAGAACACTATATTTCCAGAACAGTATAATTCTACACTTCGTTTCCCATCCATCACAGAAAAGTTCTTCACGGGTAGCGATTAATAAATGTTTGACTACCGTAAAGTTAAAAAGATCAATCGAGCCTGTGAGTGCGTTCTGCTTCTAGCAACTTCAATCGATCTCTGAGTATCAATAATTTTAGTTTTTCATTTATTTCTGAGTTTTTTGGTTTTTTTTTTGTTGTTGTTGGATGGAGATTTCAAAAAATTCCGACATTGGAAACTCTTTAGTGTTCAGAATAATAGATAAGACCTTTGAATAACATGGCATCTTTGTGTCCGCCGTAATACTCTTCCACGCACCATAAAGAATTCCGTTTTTAAATGCCGACCATTTTCAGACTAAAGAGATTAAAGAGGAACGATCCCGACACCGCTCTGACAGCATCTTTGTCTCTGAAAAGGTTAGCAGAGAGGTTTCTAATGGAACCCCATCGATGGAGCACTAAAACTAAGTCTTTGTGTTTTTCCTTTCAAATTTATAATGAATCATCAAAAACCCAAGAACAGAACAAAAGCAACGAGAAATGGAACTGATGGCGTGGAAATCCGAACACGGGAGGGAAATTGGAAAATTCCCAATAAAAAAAGGTTGCCCCCCACCCTTCTTTAAAAAAAATTCTTTGGAATCTTACAGCTTTCTTTTCCGTAACCTAGAATTTCCAGTGAAAACCGGAAATAAAAGATCAATATATACATATATCTTTAATGGACCGCGCGAGGTCTAGTGGTAGAATGCTGAATTTCGAAGATCGAAGATCTGAGTTCGATTCTGAGAGAGAACAGAAGCGACGCGGTTTGCCGCGGTATCTCCTCGATGCCGTAGCCTCCTTCTGCTTACATTCTATGAAGGAATAGTAAAGAAATGTACCTTATCAAGACAAACCATAATAAAAAAAAAAATATTACAACCTATATACGTCTCTTCAACAAAATTCATGAGCCTATCTTTAAAAAAAAGGTAATGTTCCTTCTTGTATTTTCGTTGTACCAGTTTCTGTTTTGAATGCAGTGCCTCAGAATCGCCTGGTTTAGCTCCCTCCCCTGGCATTTCAGCTTTGACAGAAGAATGACATGAAGCGAAGTTTAAAGGTCTCTAAACACTGGCAAGGCAATCGCAAAGCCATCGGCTTCGCAACAGCTGGCGTGACGTTATTACGTTTTTAAAAGGAATTCCCGTGAATCAGCACTGAGAGCTCCTTGTCAGATTAAGACCACTTATTTATCCCTTTGGCTTAATGCCCCCCTCCCTCCACCGGCCGGTCTAATCCAGCCTCCCTTTCAGTTTATAAAATCGCCGCAACGAGCGTGATATATATATATATATATACATCCTACATTGCAGTTGCCAACTCGACTTCCGCAGATAAGCAGAACTTTCAGCATTCCCTCTCCATCACCCCCCCCCCGTTCAGCCTCTTATATCGCAGCCACGATGTTTCAGATTGCTTTATTTCTGAAACAAACCAGTATCGGTCAAGTACAGTATAGTCGCTGTGGATAGAACCCCAAAAATTTGAAAACAATATGTTTGATGAGTACAGACAAATGGCATTATGTATAAGTTATCAGTATACTGCAATATATATAAAGGGATAGTGTCAGGGAGCTAATAGTATAGGAATACCAGTAATAAGGAGACAAAAGGCTATACTTAAACTCAGAGATGTCAGTAAAAAAAAAAAAATTGTTAATTTAAAAACTAAAACAAATGTTTTTATCAGAAGTTTCTAAGAATGGTTAAGAAATATGTAATAAAGAAGAAGAAAACAGCCACGAAGTAAGCATCAATGACCAGGAATCCGGACGCCTCTTACAATAGTCTGTGGCTACACAAATCCTGGTTACCTTCACCGAAACAGACGTCTCATCTAAGCAGCGGTTGCATGGTTAGGTAGGACCGGAAATCTTAAATTTCAAGCCAGGGGGAGGGAGACACTATTTGGTAAAGGAAGGCAGATAAGATCTAAGATATCGGTACTATTTTTCTTTTTCTTCCCTTCGGAAGCGAACGTATTCATAAAATTCTTCCCAGTGGTAAAGACAACAAAAAACAAATGGCTGCGTATTTCTTTTGCTAAAGTCGACACTCGTGTTGCAGGGGGGGTGGGTGGGTGGGGTGTGTGGTGGGAGGGGTCGTCTCGTTAGATGACAGCGCACGCGGAACCCGGAGAAACTAGGTTTCGGCTTTAATCGCTTAGTTCAGACTGGTGGTGGCGCTGCCAGCTTGATGCATAAAACTCACGCTACGCGCCACCAGTGTCGGATCTAAGTAGAGAGAGAGAGAGAGAGAGCAATTTTCACAAATGTAAAATCACGAAAAGATCTTTTTTTCTTTTTGAATGGTAATAAAAAAGAAAATAATAATAATAATAATATAATAATAATAATAATAATAATATAATAATAATAATAATAATAATAATAATAATAATAATAAAATAATAATAAAGAAGGTGTTTCTTTTTTTTTTCCCTGCGGTGCGATACGAAAATGCGGATGATATTTGGAAGGTAGACGAACGACTGAGTAGAAGAGACATGCGCAGTCAGTCACGAAGAGTCATGCATGTATGAGCGAGAGCCAGAGCGAGCGAGCGAGCGAGCAAGCGTGTTGGGAAACAGCAGTCTATATAAAGCCGGGAGAGACTTACTGCTAGCATATTTTCCTCACAAGATTCGAGTTCTTTCATCAGAACCGAATCCGGATCCGGTTGTTTCCCATGATACCACAGACCGGTGCTAAGGACAAGTTTTCTCCTCTTCCGACACATGTTGCAGACCCACTCCTGGAGCTGCAAATATATTTATATAATAACTGGAAATGAAGTAATATCTCGGTCCCACCCCGAATAACTTTCTTTTCTCTCTTATTTTATTTTATTTTATTTTTTTAAAAATGTATAAATTTGGTTTTATTTGGACTAAGTTTCAGATTTTTCAAAAGAAAACCGCGGTAGGACTTTAAGAGGTGCATCTATGGGTTCTCTTGATTCGTGTGAATGGCCGCTAATGTTCATCCCGAGCACGCGATGGAAATCGGGCGAATTATTTATCGTTATTTATTATTAATTTTTAAAAAGAAATGCGTGTGGTGGGGGGTGGAGCGAGTGACAGAAAAGACTCGAAATAGCTAAAATATACCTTAAAAAGGAGATCGCAGCCGAAAGAAGAACACTAAGATCAGGCGCCGACTGAAGACTGCTGATTCAAGACGTACCGGAAGAGGTGGGGAAATGGGCGTGGAGTGGTTAAATTGCCGCCCGGGGTGGGTAAGGGAGGAGGAAGGCCGTTTGCGAAGAATAAAATCGAGACGTACTTATAGATCGGTAGTGAATTTCGGCTTCTTTCAGATCTCTAGTTTTGTTGTCTTATTATAAGTTTGTTTTTTTTTTAAGAAGAGGAAGAAGAATAAAGGATGAAATCGTCGAGTCTTGGATGGAGGCAGCCTTTGTTCGCGTGAAGCGATAGCGGACACTTCACGAAGAAAGATCAATGGAGATATTTACACCTCCCCACTCCCTCCACACGCGCACGCACGCACATAAAGGGGGGGATACACACTAGAAGAATTCTCAAAGGATTAACCAGTGGCTCTCTTTGAAAAGGCATTAAGTGGTGCATAATGCAAAACAGAAGTAGTGCCGGGTATTTTTTTTTTAAAACAAAAACTTACTGATCACTCGACAGTCTTCCTCTCGTACGATAAGCAGGTGCGCGTAGTCGACAGACAGCTCTCAGTTCGTCGCTTCCACTCCGCTTATGCTAGCCCAGCGCTTTTCCCGATTCGGTAGCTATTAGGAAATGAGTATCCAGAATCCACGAAAGAAGGAGTGGACACCTTCCAACGTGCGACTCTTCGTTGGTTTATTTTCACGTGAAGAACGTTGCAGATCAGAAATGCGGGAACTCGACGTGCATAAATCGACGCTCAACACCGCCCCGCCCAAAGAGAGATCCAAACAGACCATTTCTGTCACGTGATCTGCCATGTGACTGTTTGCGAGCTGTAAGAACGGGATATAGACCAGGGGAAGTCTTCAGTGCTGTGTCGCGAACAGGGGGAAGACTGAATTTTGAAAGGGGAGGAGGAGGAGGGTCGTCGCATGGATGGGCAATGCGGCGTTGATGAAAAGTCCCCAAAGCAGTCGTCGGCTGTTACCCAGGACAGGGTACACCAGAAGATAACCGCGCACGTGTTGTCCTGGACAGGCAATTTGTGCTGTTATAAGGGGGGGGTGCCAGAACAGAACCCTGACAAGATAGCATGAGCGGGTGTCCACGAGAAGCGTCGCACGTTAGCTCCACAGTGCGTGGTACCGTAGAAGAGCGGTGAGATGCAAGCCACTCCTCATTTCCCACAATGTTGGTCGTCGACTACAATGGGAAACACAGGTGCTCCAGCGTTCTGCTGCTGCTCTTTTTTTTTACGACACATGTTTTCCCCGATGAGTCCAGGTTTTCGCCTTTCTCAGGCAGTGGACGTTTGTCGGGTGACACCGTCAAGTCCACGGATTTCAAACGAACCACCCGGAAGCCACGACATGTCACGCTGTAAGAGTTCGGGTGTGGCAGTTAGACGGTCGGAACTGATGTTCGGCAAAGAAACTGTAAATTCTGCCTTATACGTCAGCATTTTTCGAGAATGGCTTCTTCTCTGCCTGTCGGCGCATGAAGTCATGCGTCAAAGGAAACAGCATCTTTATGAAAGATGGCGCCCCAGCTCGCACAACTCGATGGAGAGAGAACCACGGAAGGACGACTCTGTCATTTCCTGGCCAATCGCCGGATAGAAACTCTACTCAGCACTTGTGGCTATCTTCAATACGATTCTTGCGATACTACCTCCGAAACTAACTTATTGGGAATCCCTAATACAAATTATGTCAGGAATGAGTTGCATCTCAACTACCATAATATCTAATTTTGTCTACACAGTGTGTGAAGAAAAGCAGCAACGGCCTACGTCAAGTCTTTGTGCAGACCTTTGCTGTTTGTGCTTATATCATGATAGGAAATTTAAAAGAATTACCACCCATGGAAATTTATTGGTGTATGGGGAAGAAAATAGTGTCTATGGTGCTGATATTTTGCATCAGGAAACTCCCCTGATACGATACAGTCCCGCTGTTACAGCATCATCGAGAGGGGAAGCTTTTAGAAATGCAGAGGGCGCTGCGTTAGAAACATTTTCACAATGGCGGTTGACAGCAAGCGAAAAGCAATTCATTCCAACAATTACAGTTCAGCTACAGGCTCCTAACAGACTGCGAAAACTACTTAAAGCTGCCATTTTTCTAAAATACTTTGACAGATGAAATTCTCCGGAACACAGCGCTGATTACACATAGAACCTGGCGAGGCGTTTAGGCACTCGACAAAGTCTCGTCTTCACCGAGACCGTGGGTGAAGAGTTCACCCCGAGCTGACATTAAATGCCGTGTTGACTGGCACGTCAGAGAATCGTTTTTCTCTCTGATATTTAACTTTTTTTTTTTAACAGTCGACTTATCTTTCCATCGTGATCGAGAATAACCCATGTCTCATTAAAGGCTCTCTTTTTTTTTCTTCTTTTCTATCTAAATAACTTTATAACACTGATACACACAATTACGATTCGAGAAATTAATTCTATTATCCAACACCTGTTAGCGTGATGCTTAATTTCTCGAAGGAAATACATTTCGAATTTAAAAAAAAAAAAAAAAACGGAATTGATATATAGAAAGTCTTTTTTGGTGTTATGTCAGTGCCACCCCCGCATGTAGCCCGATCTAATACACGGGGAAAAGCTGAGTTATTACAACCAGCTGTTTACCTGTTAACCTTTTGCCCCATGGCAGATTCGCATTTCCTGCAGGAATTAAAGTGCTGAATGTTTAGTATGAGAGAAACTGAGGAAGTAAATATGTCGGCTTCTACAGCCAGCGGGGGTTCAAAGTAATACCAACGACAAGAAAAATACTCAAACCGACCCGTCAACAAATATCGAAGAGGCGAAAGCGACAACGAGGCTGCGACCGAAGCAGTTGTCGGCTCGGCGAACGTCTCTCAAGAAGTCCAACTCGCTCAACAACAACAACAACAGCAGCTTAACTAGGTATTATGGGAGTGAGAGAATTAACCATCTCGCGATTATGTGTTCGATGCTAAAGCTTATCGTCACACGCAGTATGTATGCATCTTTTTCTGGTTCTCTACGTTCTATCAGGCGGAAACGCTCACAAACAAGTCTTTTGTTGTTCGCGATTTTCTGGGTGACAATCTCGAAAACCTGTTTCCCTCCCATTACCTCGCAGACTTTAGAATATCCCTTAACTCTTTATTACAGCCACTCTCGCTACATGCAATGCGTCATCGTCGTAGGAGTCTGCTGAAGACGTCTCCGTCGCCAGTACGACTTCCTCTGGAATTCAGTCCGCAGACAAACTGCCGGCACAGCACCCGTTCGGTATTCGTCCTTTCAGGTCCCATATTATATTATTCGTTTGCTTACGCATCCTTCCAGCATCGGAGACAAATGGCCGTTCCATCGTGAGGACAGCCAACGTGGCGAACAGCGTAAGCAGATCGATAGCCCATGCTACAGAAACAGATTAGTCTCGTTCGTTCAGCTAATTCAGCTACGTTCTCATCTGAACCAAAAAAATGAGCAAACGCACAGACTAAAAGCCTGCGGCTATAAAGAGCTTACTGCCAGTAACGGCGAAGAAATACAGAGTGTTTAGGACGTGGAAAAAGAAACCAAACACGCAGAGGTCACCCAAGATCCATTTATTTGCTGAAATGTGACCAGGGTCCATGCAAATTAGATGAAATCCAGCTTATTCTAACAAAAGCTAGGATTA
Organism: Nautilus pompilius; assembly: GCA_018389105.1. Taxonomy (NCBI): domain Eukaryota; kingdom Metazoa; phylum Mollusca; class Cephalopoda; order Nautilida; family Nautilidae; genus Nautilus; species Nautilus pompilius. The sequence continues at coordinate 39,623 of JACATO010001826.1, read as the reverse complement.
ACCATGCTTGCTAGCGGAACGTTTAAGAATCTCAAACAAAACACAAAAGAAAAATTCCTTCATGAAGTATGGAGTGGCTACCGTGGCGACATCGTCATAACCTGCATGAAGAGTTAATATGATCGGTCAGGCAATGACTCCGTTTATGAAATAGAAATATTTAAAAATTCAAAAAAAAACTAGTAAATCAAACGCGTCAAAGGTAGCGGAAGTTATCGGCAACATATTTGCTTACAGACTCAAAGAGCCCATGTTTCGGTCATATTCGCTGCCTTCATCTGGGTTTCTCTGAGAAAATCTATTCTTGCGTCCAGGGTTAGTTAGTATTCTGCAACAGAGATTTCCTCTTCCGGAGTGCTCGCGTGCCTTGGGCTGGTCTCCGACCCGCGACCTTTTGGCCGTTAGGTTTGGACCGTGGAGTTTCCACCACAGAACCGATTTTTTAAATTTTTTTTTTGGTGCAGGAAAAGCAGTTAATGGTTCCTGATGTCGCACTAAAATAAATTAATAAAAGTGGGCTGCAGGTCGAGTTTGGAGAAATTGTGACCGAATTTTTCTCCAGCATTTCGGCCTTCACCTTTGCGCCGAGCGCGTTGCCATCTTTTCCCTCCGCCAGCTGGGAGGAAGCAAAACAGCAGTTTTAGAACGTGGCGGTCAGTTCGCGTGCTGCTCATAGGGGGAGCTGAATGTCGGATAAAAGGTTACGGATCAATGATTGCTAAATTTAGAAAAGAAATTCTAGACAAAATATTTCTCAGCCCATTAGAAGTTAGAAGTTATTACGGCTGCCCCCCTCCCCTTTTTATAATTGCAGGGCGATCCCTTAGAAGTTTCTCAAGAGATGTCGTTTTAGGGGAGCACCGCTTTCTATAAAATGGCCGTCGTCGTCTCATCGAACTTGGCTTGTGCCGAGAGAGTGGGCGCGGTAGGTCAACGTTCACGGCTGTTGAATCCCAAAATAACAGTGCTACCTACACTCCATCTAATGAGACCTAGAATATATCAATTAAAAAAAAAACAAAACATTCACCAGTTTACATGTTAATAATTAATATTTTACCTGAAAAAGTTTGAAGGCAAATATCAACGATAAAGACGTAATGGAAGTTTAGAACGCGGCGAGAGCTCCATGCGCACCAAAACCCGCAAATATACGTTTAGGGGCCTCTCTAAATTTTGAATAATTTATATCAGTCAAAGATTCAAACGCTAAAGTTTTAAACTATATGCTAATATATAAATAGGCGTAGATATCTTTTCTTAACAAAAAAAAAAAATTAAAAGTTTTTTTTTATTGTATATAGGTGTCTCGAACCTTATTTTGTTCTGTTTTCGTCAATGCAAAGTTATTCCTGACTCAATTAGCGATAACTGTCACGATTATTTTCTCTATATTACATATGACGCGAATGATCTTTCCACAAACAGCCCTGACCCCCTAGACGTTTTCCAAAATTCCGCGTGAAACACGTCTTTAAAGTATAAGCAGAAAGAGAGCTACTTTCGGTCCGCAGATTTTTGTTATACCATCTCTTGTCTTCTGATAAATACTGATTTCCGAATTGATCCTATCACCTAGAAGTTAATCGTAGTCTGCTAATAATGGGAATACCGAGGTGACGTCTGCCATTTTGGCCCTATTATCCAGCAGTTAAAACTGCGATTATTAACCGTATTATCCAGCGGATTTTTATATGTTTTCGTTTATTATCACAATTCTCCTTATCACACAAAAACGTGTTGTATTTTTAAGAATTGGTTTTCTTCACCTCTTGCGTGAGAACTTTTCCCCCTCGCAGTCGAAGCCTTACTCTTTAACAGCAAACTCTCGCCAGTACCCACCACCAGTGTGTGAGCAGCAAGTTTTTCTGTTCTACTGCCTAGTCTCTGAAACCGTCTTGCGACATTTCCCATTTTCTGCTTTAGTGTTTCCGCAACTTTCTGAGATAAGTCCCTCGCGCTAGCGGATGTTTTTAGTTTAGTTTAAAAAAAAATACAAACATAAAATAATTTTTTTCTATGATATACAAATTAGCAAAAAATACTTCCGGGTTTCACGACGACATATCTAATTTTACTACAATCGAAATTACGAAAGGGTCAATCAGAATATTCCAATCGTCTTTGATCTCGGTTGTTATGCTAATTTCGGGGTGATTATGAAACAAACAGCAGTTATTTTAAAACCGTGCCTTAGCTTTCTCTTCTTATTCTGATGATGATAATAATAATAATAATACGAAAATAAATTTGGCAACTGAACAGTTCCGGGTTTTGTTTGATAACGGAGTAGGTGGGGATAACTCGCAATTTCTCCACAGGACCGGTGTTTCCGGTTGTTGTCTGTTATGACCGCATAACTTCTTGGCTCGACAGGCGCCCTAATGTGATGTTGTTTTTGTCTGCTGGAAAATCTGTTGCTTGTTCTTCTATTACTAAACTCGCTCGCAGCGTTTTAACACGGGCCCGCTAGTGAAATTAAAAGGGAGATAGTATGCCGGAATTCTTAGCCCTCTTTGATTCGGCCGACATCGAAAGTAACAAAAGTAACACCAAAAAAGAAAAATTTCGCCGCCTTGGTCTGTTACCGTCCGGCCTCTACCCTACCAAAAGCTCTCTCTCCACCTTAAAGAATCTGCCAAACGAGTACGACCGCCTATTTGCAACGTTTCCCTTTAAAACAAACACCCTAACGGAGCCGAGCGTGATACGATGGCAGACCAGTTTCTTTTACGCCTTTATACAAACAGATAATTTAAATGTTTCTAATGGCAGCTCGCTTACGTATTTCCTCGATTAAAGTTGCGTTACATGAAGATGAGTTCGTGCGGAACATTTGGTGAATGAAACTTTAACTATCTTTGGAAATGTGTTTTGTTTTTTTTTTTTTTGTTTGTTACCGAACTTTTGGAAATTAGTGTAGTTCCGCGGCGTTGCATAGTTCAACAAGCACAAAAGAGGATAAATATCTGGCTGGGGGAATGTCTCGTGACAAAAACAAAAAAGCAAAACTATTTTAAAAAGAAAGGGGGGGTGCGTCAAGGTGTTGATAACTTTGAGATGTGGCACAGCAAAATCTATTTAAATCAGGCAACTGTGTGGTCTCCGGTACCTGCCGGATTAAAGGAATTATACAACTATACTGTATAGCGATAGAACAGCAGAAATTTCTCAAACTTGAGAATCGTGAGTGGAATTTTAACTGGGCATTAGGTGTTTTGGCGTCTCCGCCATTATGACCGACAGTGTAGGTAATTCGTCGTTCCATACAGATAATTTAAAGGTGAAACGCAAATCCCTTCAAGTTCAAAGACGTTTGATTTCCGCCCTGCCTCGTGCAGGTTAGGAGAGGAACAAATCGCATCAGGGAATGATTTCTTACTTGCTGCTGGTTAAATATCGAAATTTAAATAAAATTTCTTTGAATCTAGCAAAAGAAAAAAGAAAAGTGCTGCTCTGGGATGGGTTATTTTATGGCTTTCCAGCATCGCACCCTGATCTCGGATTATAACAGTTTCCCCAACCCTGCTTCCCATCGCCGACGAACGGCTCCCGTGGCTCTGTTCGCGAAATCAGGACATCTGTAATAGGGCTTCGTTTTTCTACAAACTAACATTCCGGCAACCGAGCCACTATCTGTCAAGAGCTGTTCTTTCCAGCTTTGCTTTTATTGGAAGGTATCAAAAAAAAAAAAAAACGGTCAGATATACAGCGCCCTGCTATATAATAATCAGGGGAAACGATGGCTGTCACAAATCCGTTGGTTTGTTTCGAAAAATGGCAGATAAGGACAAGCTATAAAGTGAAATTCTTTGTGTTAGAACTCGATCGAGCCTCCTTCTGCCGCACAGAGATTCTCTGCTGTGTTTGGCACTGAACCAGCGAGAGTTATTTATCACCATCGGGTCGGAATTCCTGTCAGAGCTTTCTTTGATTTTATTACATTTAGCGGGGAGATGGCGATCCAGATAATACCACGGGTAGTTTATCGAGTTCATATTAGGGTTTGGGATACCTAGGCATGAAGTTAAACATTTAGATTCTTTTTTCCAGTCTGTGGCTGCACAAGAGCTGTAGCGTGTAGCGCCATCCTCCTAAAGAATGTGGGCAGGATACATCAGTGAAATATCAATGTATCCGGCGGAAGAGAGACGCTCTTCGACAAACACAAATTGTCTTTCCGCCATGCTAGATTGCAGCCCATACCATGACGCCTCCGCTTCCATACTTGAGCACGAGGGAATACACTAGAGTTTGAAAGGCATTATTAAGTGTTCTTCAAACCCAGGAACGATCCCAGATGTTGAATGCCGAATCCTGGACTAATAGAAGAAAACCTGCACACCGCCAAAAACTCGAGGATCTTGCCAGATATGTCTTATAACTAGATCTTTCAAACCATTTTATTCTTATTTGACAAACGTTCTACATACATACGCGAGCGCCCTCTTTGGCCAAACCGGTGGAGATGACGCTCGATCGTTCACTAGCTCATTTCTGTTGTATGGTCGATGTCAGTGAGTTAACCCTAACGATGACTGCTGCTTACGTGGTGGGTAATGACAACTTCTTGTCGGAGTTTCACTGATGAAGGTCTTTCAGGTCGTTCTGCTGGCAGCAGCGATCTGAGCGACCATTTCGGATATCGATCCGCGGGAAATGCCTATCTTTGGCAATCTGTCGCCGAGTCCACAGCCGCTCCAAACGGCCGATGACACGACCTCGGTTTAACTAGAGAAATACCACCGGATCCGCCTGTTTTCGGCGTAGTAATAATAGCGCGCGTATCCGCTCACCTGGACGTCTGATATGTACATAGTCATTTGGACGATGTACATCTTGGTCAGATGCAATCACTTACTGGGAGGGAGGCTCTAATTTAGCGTTAAAAACTTCGAAAGATACCAAACGATTTACGCGGACCACTTCCGGTTTGCAGGCTTCTGTGGACGTTCCGGGTCACCGACCAAACGCGGTGGGCGCCTGTACGTTTTCGTTTCACGTTCTTTAACATGCTACAAACCAAAGCGCAAGTTTAGTAATGTTTCGGCGCCACGGCTCTGCCGGAGTCGCCTTGTCGCGGTTGTACAGCAGTTCGCGCCGCGAGGGTTAGTACGTTGATTACAAGCGAAAACCACTGCGTGGGGTGGTGGTGGGGGGGGCCACGAACCCCACTCGGACACAGACTCCACACCGTCAGAGACCGATCCACATGTGGTGCGCCACTAGAAGGCTTCCTTGCCGCAGACCAGAACGTTAGGTTTTGCCACGGTAATTTAAAACTGTTAACCACTAATGAGATAATTATGCTATGCTGATAATTAACCGCAGTGTGTGTGTGTCGTAGACCTAAGGAATAATAAAAAAAAATTAAAATCCAGTTTAATTCATTAAACTATAATGTTTTAGTAGACAAAAAAAAACTAAATTCTAAGTGACGCTAATTAGACTTGTTGATGGTAAAGACGAAATTATGGAATCTTAGACGAAGTTTGAAAAATCGCAATGATTCCCCAGACGAAGGATGTAGGCATGGCTACCGCGATTATAACTTAACCGACTTCTTAAATCGCGAAAAAATGCCAAACACACACACACACGCACACACAACACGCACACACGCACACACAAACGCACACGCCACACACACACACACACACACACACACACACGCGCATACACACACACACACACACACACACACACACCAAAAGCTGTCAACCTCAGCATTCTGAGGTTACGATTTTTCAGGTTTTTGAAATAAACCTGGTTAAAGTTTCCTTACGGTCCACACGAGGGGAAGCTCACACAAAACTGGTGGGATTATTCTAGGTAAAAGCTTTTCCCATCAGTTTGAAGTCCCCCCCCCAGGATCTTTCTCTGTTGATGAGACAAGAGATCAGAAACCTACAGCTTCTTTGAACGTCTAACGGTGGGAAAACTGGCTTTTTCTTTTTCTACTTGTTCCTCTTTTTTTTTTTTGATAGGCAGATACCTGTAACTTTATAAATCACCGAACGGCAATATAAAGATACGATTGATTATAGACAGCACTAAATACATCTGTTCTGATGAGTTTTACATAATGTATAACGCCTCGGTACGCGTTCTCTAAATAATTTACCAGTACATCCAACAAGCAACAAGCTTTGACTCTTCCTAGTTGATTTATTATAAGCGTTAGATTAAGTACGATGAATCATCTGTTTGTATTAACCAGTTTGGCATATCTATTTAAAGCCAAAATAGCGCCCCACTTTATGTATAAACAGAATTTAAAAGATATTTGGGAAATTTGAAAAAAAGTGACAAGTTTCTTACTTATTTCTGAGGCAATGTGCGATCTGTTACAGAGAAAAGGTTAACTGATCCAAGTGGTGAAATAAACACAGAGTATATATATATATGTATGTATATTAAGAGAGAGAGAGAGATAGAGAGAGAGAGAGAGAGATGACGTCATACAGAAAGAGATGACGTCAGTACGGAGAGAGAGAGAGAGATGACGTCAGTACAGAAAGAGATGACGTCAGTACGAGAGAGAGAGAGAAATCTGCTATATATAAGTCGCTCTCCTCGGATGTATTTTCCAGCTTGATATTTTAGAACCAAGAAAGTTAATAAACATCTCATTCACATGCAAAAACACATATAAACATCAACGACAAAAAGAATAGAATAAGATGATTTACTGATGCAGATATTCCAACTGCGTACCAGAAAGTAATGGAAGACGGATGTGTTGGTGAAAATTAGAAATTTCCTTTATAGATGGATTTTTATGTGGAATTTTGACAGTTTAAGACAATTCGATTTAATTTTTAAGGTTTTGCCTCATCTGAAATGGTTATTCTGAATTTTGATTCTTTTCGTGAAATATGGAGAATTACGTCAGAGCAGTTACACAACCTGCAAAGATAAATCCAACATCAATATTAGGTCAAACACCTCCGTATGCTTCATCTACAAAGTCTGCAGCCACTGAAAATACTGAGAGTGTTCAAATGAAACCCGGCCGGAATAACACGCCGTAATGGCATCCGGCCGGGTTTTATTTGAACGTTCTTGGTGTACTAGCTGTATGATTGTGCTCTCAGAATCGATAATTAAATTGAAACCGAGAGAGAGGGGCAGGGTTTTAAAAAGATTACAAGATGCCACACTCCCACAAACAATTTTTGCCGGTGACGTCATTAACACCCGTTTATCATAAAGACCTTCACCTTTCAGTTGATCACTCAAGGACGCGCATTTTTGCTGTTGTTGGATATACAGCTTTTATTAAACAGATATAAATAAAAAAACATCTTCGTTTGGAGATTTTACCACCTCTCGATTCCTCGACGGTTGAAATACTAAGTATCCGGAGTTCGTTATGTCTCCTAAACTACTTAGAGTTCATTTTAAAAGCTTTAACTCTTTCCTTCCTGTTTTTTTCTATCTGGAGATGAATTATTTGTCAAAACTCAATTCCCTGTTGCCATTTCATTTATGGTTCTAACCAACTACCAACTTTTTATTAACAGTTGTTGAGTTATTAAATAGGAAATGGCTGCTGTAAAATGAGTTCAGGTGCGTGTCCATTGCGCTTACGGATGGCAACTGTGTCCACTGAGGAGGATTTTATCGATACTTCCGTGACCGGTGAGGAGTTTTCTTGGCACCGGTGTCGGGAACGATTATCCGACCACCGTTCAACTGGAGAAACTCATGCGTCTCTGTAAAAGTAGTGCGCCATATAAAGGGGAAGAGGAAATCCCACCCCTGTCTGAAATATACCTCGCTGGTAGCTGAGAAAAAGATCGATTTGCTTCAGGGTGAGAGGGTTAACGCGTAAACGGTTTGAAATCCAGCAAAAATTACTCGCCATCACCTGTGAGTTACGACAAATATTTTGATAATCGCGACGTCCCGATCCGCTGCCATGGAGACGAGCGCCTTAGTCGCAGCCAGAAGTCGGTCGCTGGGACGTCCAGGGCCGCCCGCCCGCCCGCCCCCGTCGCCTTTCTGTTCTGATCGGCGTCAGATCCGTCGGAGATATCGATCCGAAACGCGAGATCGATCAGTCTCGCCGCTCGCTTCTTTGCGCTGACCAAATCATCCGACTTTTCAGAATGTTAATTTTTTAAATCCCCGCCCTCCGAGTTTGTGGTACGAAACTCTTCTTTCAGTTTCAGGTTCTTACCTGTATATTTTCCCGTCGCATGAAGCGAATCAATAACTTACTGTTTGAAAATTGAAAAAAAAATAAAAAAGAAAAAGAAAAGATCAGTAGATTAACAGAAAATTCCGGGGATTGACGGAATCTCGAAGACCTTACAGCTGGATAAGCGATATTCATCTCTTTCATGGGTCGCCATTATGAGCAATAAACTCTGCCCGTCCCATTTTCTCTCTCTCTTAAAAAAAAAAAAAAAATTAGCGTAAATCGATGATTTTAAGTTAATTTTAAAATTTCATTTAATCGCGTTTACTAATTTAATGTATTTATTACTTTTTAAAAACGTAGAATTTACGGCTTCTCATTTTAATGAAAACACGTCGCTTCCATCATGAGACTCTTAGCACTTAATCATGAACGCGAGCGCACCTGAGCTACACGTATTTACCTTGTTTTAATTAGCATTTAGATGTCAGGTGTCTGACTGGATCAAAAGATTCACGATCCATGATAATTAGATAAGCTGAACTAATTCTTCTCTCAACGCTTTCCAATCGCATTGGAGCGGGAGGTAGGTGGGTAAGGGGAGATAATCATTCGCAGTGGATCGGACTTTGGCTGAACGGGGTGTTTTACGGCAGGATGAATAAAGCGTCCAATCAAAGGAAAAGGATCGTAAGAGGAGAGTTTCCTCTCGATAGAGTAGAATTACGGCTTCCGTGACGTTTCCTAAACCGATCACCGGAAAACTTAAAGCTCTGGGAACAACAACAACAACGACAACAGCAACAACAACAACAAACAATAAATCCAGAAGACTGCTAACATCTGGAACGCCACCGTCTTTCCTCTCGGTAGACGTCGGGTTTTCGAATTAAACGCGCGCGGTTCGATGGAAGGGAGTATCCTTTTTTATTGGAACGGCAAAGGCGAATGCTCATCGGGGCCGGGGCGCCAAGAGGCTGGCGCTCACGTGACGCACGTGGTAATCTTGTAGCGAGGCCGGTTTGGCCTACACTTCCGGCCTCGCTCTTCCCACCCCCTCCTTTGTCGCGCACCGACCGGTTACTAAGCACAAGGGTAATCGATCGCCTTCCTTCGTTCGAAGACCCCGTTGCAGAACGGAAACAAAACCACGGAGCGGAAAGAACAGAAGCCCGACTGGGGACGGGGAGGGGGAACGACACGAAAGTAACCAAGACAACTTTATAGATGATTGACGATATATAAACCGAGAGGATGGGAGGGAGGGAGCGAGTGTTTTAATACGACGACTTCCAGCGAAAAGGCGAAAAAAACACCGCTGGCGCACGAGTACTGACGGTTATATTCCTCAGTCGCGACGAGGGACCGGCTCCGGAGCGGGGCCGCGCTGCTGATCGCGTCGCGTCCGCCTCTCGCTTTATCGATCACCGGCTATTCTCAAGCCGGTTCCCACCGCATCATTTTTTTTTTTTTTTGGAGGAGGGGTGTGAGTCCCATCAGCTGCACTCGGGCGCTCAGGTGGCATCGCTCCGACCCGCCAGGTGTCTGTATTTCCCTTCCACGTTCCGAAGGTTGCCCGGTCTCCTAGAAAGGAAACCGACGACGACGACGGAACACGACACCGACTGCGATTTTTAGCCGGGTCTTAGAAATGCGAACTGTCTCGGTGACGACGGCGGCTGCTGTAAGGGGGGCTCCGTGAACCCTGCTATAGCGATCGCCAGCAAGTTTAGACGTCTTATGTATATGAATCATCGACTTACTATGCGAAATATACACACACACACACACACACATCGAAAATAACTATGGAAAAACAAACGGGATATGTACAGTAAACTAGCATTTGTAATGTCAGCCCCTTTGCTTTATATAGACCGCGACACCTTTGTTCCGTGCTCCCGTACAGGTTAACAAGGTAAGACTGCGGAATGTTGCGCCGAGTATCCTGCAGCGCCCTCTACAATTCATCCCAGGTGTTTGGCTTCCGTTTGACTTTCCCGGTAGCCATATAGTTCCTATCCATATCAAGACTGCTCAGACCAAGGCATCTCTGTGAGGCGAGTGTTCCATCAGCTTAGCGTCATAGGTGGTCTTTCGGCACATCGGCTGAATGCTTGGGGTCAGTGGCATGTTAAAAGATGAATCCCCCTCCCGCCCAAACGTCTTCCTGAAGAAATGGCGTGATGAATCGGAATCTCCCCTGTATCTGTTAGCAGTCAGCATTCCCTCGATTATGAAAATTCCCGACACCCCTGGCTAATATGCAGCCCACATTCCACATTTGTACTGATCCGCCCCTGGGCTCCTCCGAAGCTGTGCCCCTCCCCAGTCCTCGCCTCCAAACAAACTGTCATTGTAGCTCAAACTTGGATGTAATAGCCTGCAAGGAGCACCTTCTTCCAGGGCGGCCGTCCCACCGTTTCATCTATGCCGCTCACGTCGGCTTTACCATCTGATCCGGCTTCCCCTTCTCGCAGGAGGTTTCCGGTCAGTTACCCATCTACTTAGACCCCTTCCGGCTAATGCGTATTGCTGTTCTTTCTTTAAAAAAAAAGAAAAAAGAAAAGGGTAGAGAGAAGTTAACACTGGTGTTTTCGGTTAGGCCATTTGGAAGATTTCTACTGGCTCCTTTATCTAGCAAGTAAAGGACGTGCCCCAAGGTACTTAGCATCGCTCTCGGAGAGTTTGGACTTTCGCATCCTCCTCCGTCTGGCATACAGTTCCTCCTGAACCACGAAATCGGGCTGCGACCTGTCGCATCGGAGATAGCCTCCGCTCTTCTAAGTAGTTCCACAGATGACTCCCATGGGTTGGACATTTTTTTTCCCCTGAATCTTCTGTCTTCTGATTCGTCTCACACAACTCCAATTGGCTTCACCGATTCTGTTCCGGCTACTTATTGTGTAGAGCAGTGCTTTCCAAACTGTAGGGCGCGCGCCCCCTGGAGGAAGGGGGGGGAGCGTAGATGCGGCTGGGAGAGGCTGGCCTTTGGGTGGGAGAGTTTCAAAATAGCAAGGAGAGAAACCGAAGAGTTTGACACGACGACAGCCTAACCGCCCTAACTAACCCCAACTCGCTCTCATGCACATTTTTTTGTTCATGACGTCCTGTGGGAATAAGGAATTGTTTTTGCCATCATCTTATCAGGTGGGCGTTGAATACGGAGACCCAAGTCGGTGCCGGGGAACTATGTTGCTAGGCAGCGCCTTGTTTGCCGGGAGGTTTCGTCGTCAGCTGTGTCAAGTTCCCCTCTCCCCACCCGGTGAGATCCTTCGTTGTCGCCTGTCGCTCTTTTAGTCCTTTCACTTTTCTACCTATCTGAAAGGTTTTCCAGTCATTGTTCTTATTACTGAGTACCCTTGAAAAGATGGAGAAGTCATTAACTGGTTACGAGAGGAAAGACGGAGAGAGTGAGGCAAGTCCAAGTAAAGGGGGGCAGCGATAGAATAGAATGCAAAAGAAAAACAAACAAAACAATTCAGAAAATACGATAAGAAAAAGCACCTGTCGGTTGGGTTCACAGGTACTAACGTTGATGGAGAGGAGATGGCTCGATGTTTATTATGCATGACTGTTTTGGGGGTGCTGACAGCGTGATGACCATTAGATTAAATCGGCATCTTGAAACACTGCACCCCGGATGTGTTGGTAAATCAGCGGACTTCTTCCAGAGAAAACTGGAAGGATTTAAACTGCAATGGCGACGAGGCAACTGCTGTAGTTAAAGATGCTCCTTGGATTGTTTATGGACGATACGTTGCAGAAAACGAAATTAAAGAGGACATGTTGTTTGAAAACCCATCGATGGAAGAGCTACATCATTGGAAGTGTTCGATATTATTCAGGCACTGATGAGGAAGAAGGTCTCGCGTGCTGTCTGGACGCACTGCATGCTTCGTAGGGAGGTACTCGCGTCTAGTAACATGAGTGAGGAGCTGAAGACCATTCTTCAAGATGTCAGAATTTCCAACTACATAAAAAACGGTCCACTGAAAGAAAAGCTCTCTGCAAGGTTGTGTGAAGATATGGGGGCAGAACGCATAGCTCTGCTGTATTATTTGTGAATGCTGAAGTACTCACGAGAGGGTTTGAACTCAAAAATGAAAATAGGGATCTTCCTTGGGACAATGATAACAGCGATGTTAATTTGTTTTATGATGAATATCTTAATCAGGAGTTTGCATATTTGGTAGATATTTTTGAAGGGCTGAACCATTGGAACAGGTTCAAATAAATATTCGGACCCAGAACGACAAAAGTGGACGAATTCACGAGAAAAACTGCGATTATGGAAAAGAAGTTTAGAAAATAACGTTTCTGACACGTTCCCTACATTAGAAAAATTTCTTCCCGGCAGTGAAACGGAAGCCAACCCTGAACTATTCATTGAACAGTTTTAACACTTCACGGGAGTAATTTTCATTTTATTTTAAGGGCGTAGCCGTCTTACAATTTTAGAGGATAAGGAATCCATTTTCTGCTCCACTGTCCGCGGCCCGACGACTTCTGAACAAGAACAACTCGCAGACCTGTCACGTGATGGCTTGCTACGCACGGTCATTTGATCCAGAAAGTCTCTTAAGTTTTTGGCCGCATGACAAAGAAAAGGGAGCATCCCATCCTGTCAGACAGAGGTACGGAAATTCTTCTACCTTCTGTGACGTCATATTTGTGTGAAACGGGGTTTTCCTCTGCAGCTGCCATTCAGACAAAGCGCTCTCGCCTCTCTCGGTTGTTTAAGAAAAGGACTTGAGAGCTGCTGCTGTATCAATGATCCCACGATTCGGGGAAGTTTGCGCCGAAAAGCCAGCCTGCGCATCCCTCTAATGAAAATAAGTTATCGGCTTCACGATTTTAGTAATTTTTCCATTTAATTTAAAAAAATTTTTTTTTTTACAATTTAGAGTTTCTTATTAATACTTTTAAGAAAATGATTAAATAAAGACGGAAAAATATGGATTTTGCCATTATCCTAAAGAGGATGCAGCGACGAAAACCTATCTCAGTTAGGGAGCGCTGCTGTATACACTTTGGAAACCAGGGGCGTAGAGAACTTATGAGCTCAGGTCTCTGTCTTGATGAAGTATGATAAATCCATCACCTGTCAAACTACTGCCTGATGGATTGCGTAGCGTTGCAGAATATCATGGCATCCCTTTACTGAGAATCCAATTAATTTCTGTCAAGTCGCCAGCCGAATATCTAGCAGAACAACGCCGTATGTTCACACTTCCGCCACGATGCTTAGCTGGGAAACAAACGCATCTACACTTTTCTCCAGCGCTTCCTTGTACATTTTCTCAAAACCAGATATTTTAAGGCAGCTGTTACATAATCGCTGCACCATCGTTCCAAGATGTACATCTGACGCGGTCTGGCCCAGTCAAGTCGATTTTTCTCGTTACTATGCCTAAAACAATAATTTCCTACCCGTTAAGCGGATAATGGATCCAACCTTTGTTAATCATCTTTAATGGTAGGTTGACATGTTGACTTTTGCGGAAGAAGTGGCCAGCACGTCAAGAAAAAGTCAAACCGGAACCCCATTTTATCGCTCCATGGGTTTTGATCTTTCCTTCTTAGCCGTTTAAATTGATGGTTGAGCCCACTGACTTTATTCTATATATGCTTGTTTTTTTTTCCACACACCAACCTCGTGTAATTACAAATTCCTCCATAACTCTGAGAGAGAGGGAGAGAGGGGGAGAGAGAGAGAGAGAGAGAGAGAGAGAGGGAGAGAGAGAGAGAGAGAGAGAGAGAGAGAGAGAGAGGAGAGAGAGAGGAGAGATATGACGTCATCAGTACAGAGAGAGATGGACGTCAGAGAGAGAGGGGGAGAGAGAGATGACGTCAGTGCAGAGGGAGAGAAGAGAGAGGAGAGAGATGGGGAGGGAGGAGAGAGAGAGAGATATGACGTCAGTACAGAGAGAGATGTGACGTCAGAGAGAGAGATGACGTCAGTGCAGAGAGAGAGAGAGAGAGAGAGAGAGAGAGATGGGGAGGGAGAGAGAGAGAGAGAAATGACGTTAGTACATGTATTTGCAGAATGTTTCTTCCATTACCGATAGGAGATGCAACCCCCCCCCACACACACACCCACACAAAACGGACTTCCACCGCATTTCTAACCACTGGAGCACCTGTGAGCTTGGTGATGACGCAGACTTTCCGACAAAGAATCGGTGCGCAGGTAGCCAGAAAATCCACTTGCAATACTTGAGTTCAGTGGTAGTGAAAAGGATGATAAGCCTGGTGTCTGAGAGAACTACAGTCGCACCATGTATAATGATAACATAAAAACAAGTAAAATGCAATAAAAAAACAACTAATGTTTTGTCAGAAGGTCGTGAATTTCTTTACAGAAGCCAGATCTACTTCCCGCATCTTGTATAATGTACTCATTAATCTACTGATACGTAACAGATTTGGTTATCAGGATATTTTGCTAATGTAAAATTATCCAAATACTTTTGCTTCTTCATTATTCTATTTTTTCGTTTGCATATTGAATCTGAATAATAACTAATATTCTTTAGCATGAAATAAACAATTATCAAAATAAAATAAGAACTTGAAGATATACAAAAGCTAAATATCTTATCCTCCCCTATGTAGTCAATCACAACAACGCGGTTAATTCAGTCATCCCTGATTTATCCTATGATGTCATCTTAAAACTTATACCCGATCAGTTTACCTAAGTGACCCTAGAGTATTCGCAAGCATCTTAAAACTTATACCAGATCAGTTTACCTAAGTGACCCTAGAGTATTCGCAAGCACAATCATCGTGCTATTTCATTTGGGATCCGGAACAGTAGAATAAAGGAGAAATAGGGATAGAAAACCCAAACGTATCCGCAACCACGAGTAGCGGACATGCTACACTAAACCGTTGCACCTTTTTGATATGGAAAGGTTAATAAAACATATAACAGACATTTATCTAACATAGCTAATCAAGTATAATAGTTATGAGCCGGATTTCGTTAAATGATTTAAATTTGAACCCATTTTGTTTCTATTTTGAATCCAGTTTTTACTTAAGCAACACAGGCCTAAGGGTGCGTGTTCAAAGACTTCGTGAACTACGTGTGGACAGGTGAACATGGACAGTTAGTTACACAGGTAAATCTGCTACTTTTTAAAAAGTTAGTGATAGGTCTTGGACACACACACACAATCACACACACACAAAGATAAAAAGAAACTTGCATCAATTTTGGAATAAAACAAAGAGCGTGTAAAGTAGCTTGGTTCGTAAGTTGCCATCTCAACCCTGGCACGTTCATATTTCGGGGTATTTATCAAGACATCGCTGATACCGCCTAGGTTACCATTAGTAATAAAACAACAAACAGTAATTTAGTTAAGTCTCCATGGCTATACTTCCTGGATCCTTTGAAGCCATCAGATCAAATCCATGCAGATTTGAAATTTAATGAAAATGGTATAAGGGATTGTCGGATTGTCTATCTAAAATACCCTATAGGCCTAGAGGGTAAGAGCCAACTTCCTGCAGCAGAACAGTGGTGACGTGAGCGCTTCACTGGCCTGCAAATTTCCCAAACATTTCCTTTATGGAACACGTGCAGATATTTCCTGCAAAGATTCCTCCAGACAGGTCATTCACACTCACCTCATATGTCGGTGACCTTCAGCGGGCACTGTTGACAAAATGTAATGGTATCTCGTCCCCTCGGGTACAAAGTAGGCGGCCTGAAGGCAGACACCACTCTGTGACGGCCAACTCTCGTTCTATCCCGTTAGCGCCGACGACGCAAAGTGTCAGCCTAATATTCCCCGGGATCGAGACGTTCCGGATGCATAAATCAGCTTTCAGTAAACTGAAAACTGGGGGCTGGAGCTCATCGTCTCGTCCGCGATGCTAAACTTCATTCTTTTTTTTATTTCCCAGAGTGCATCGCGATTTTCATACTTTCCAGTTAGCGTCTCATTTTAATTGGATCGTCGCAGACTTCACCTCGTAAACCGGATCGGCGCCAGTAAAGGTGAGGGACCCTGATCTGCGAGAGGACAGCCGTTCGTCGACATCTCGCGTTGGCGGCCAAAACAACCGGCTGTTGTGTTGTTTTGTTTTTTTTTTTTTCGCGTGGCACCGACAAGAGAAAAGTGATGTTGGAGCTACGACGCAACTGATTCACTTCTTGACGGGAAAAGCTGCGAGCTTTGCCGCAGCGCCTCGGGGAGGTGTGAGCGTCGGGATCCAGCAAACTCACTTATCGTTCGGCAACTTTAAACAAAAAAAAAAAAAAACAACGAGAGAGAGAGAGAGATGGAGAGAGAGAGAGAGAGAGAGAGAGAGAGAGAGAGAGGAGAGGAGAGAGAGAGAGAGAGATGGGAGGGATGAGGAGGGAGGGAGGGAGGAGAGATGGAGAGGATGAGGAGGAGGAGGAGGCGAAGAGAGAGAGAGGAGAGAGAGAGAGATGGAGAGGGATAGGAGGGAGGGAGGGAGGGGAGGGAGAGAGAGGGAGAGAGAGAGAGAGAGAGAGACTAGAAATTCTCTGGAATTCTTGGCGGTCTGTCGAAAGCTTAGTAGATAATGGATTTTTGGCGTGGGTGCAAAATTTTGGAAATGATACAGCACAGAAATGAAATGAAACCTGCCGCTAATTCAACCAATTTATTGATTGATTCGGATGAATTTTAATGGATGTATCAATGAAAATGGTTTTCCAAGACGAAATATTGAATTAATTTTGAAATTGCTTTACAAGTATGAATAAACTGATTGCTAATTTGGAAGTAGGTAGTCCAGAACTGGGCTGTCGTCATCCCCGTTGGCTTTGGTTTCCTTTCCAATCATAGCCCAAAAAAAAAGAAAAAGAGAGAGAGAGAGAGAGAAATAATAATTGTAACAAACGAGAAGCCGCAGTTCGGACAAGTTTCTACCATTCGTCATTCTCTTTCGACACTGAAATTCCTCGTCACAAGCGATCAACGAATTCATCAGTTAAAATTTTATATCTCTGAAATTTGAGCCGATGTTCGAATGAAAGCTCTAAACACGAAAGCATATTTGTAGAACAAAGGAAACTACTATTCGCTGCCTTTCTGACAAGATGGTTTTGACGACAGTCCAACATGATTTAAAGCCCTCAGAAACCCTTAAAAACTGACATTATTTTTAAAATTTTTTTTGTTTTAATTGAGAAATGAATTTAGTCTGTGCGCGCGAACATTAAAGAATTTTAAAGTTACGCTTATCTTTGAAGTATCAAAACCATTTAGAATCGACATTTCGTGCAATCCAATTAAAAACCCATTAATGTATTCCAATATTTACTTGTGCACTTCAAAGATAATTCCACGGCTGTGAATTAGTCTTTATAACCGTAGACATTTCTTTTTAAAAAAAAAAAAATCATGTTGCAGATTGCCGAGAATACTATGGCGCGCCCGCAGAGAGGCCAGGTGAAGGATTGGACTGTAATAAACGTTTTACTGCACATCTATCCTTTCATTATTATCTGAGGAGAGTGTATCGCGTGCTTTAAGCTTATCTAAAGTCTAATTAACCAGATAAAGCAAGCAATAACCATTAAGGAACACAGCGGTCACTGATCTCGCAGTAATTTAACAATGGCAATAAATTCTCTATATGGCTTCCCCGTATTTCAAGAGTCAGACTGAACTTTGACTTACCCGAGGCTTATAAAGAACGGAATTTTGAAATTGTATCGAAATATTCGCTTTATTTATTATTTTTTTTTTTAAAAAAAAAACTTTCTCCAGATCCTCGAAACTGGAGATGCGGAAGAAAGGTTTCGGTTCCTTTGTAGACCTTTTCTATTTTCAATAGTAGACGTGTTCACTCTTCACGGCCTCGAGATTGGATTCGAGGTAAAGGTGGCGTGAATTCCACCTGTACGTTGACCGCAACAATCATTTGGATCAGATAAGCAGGCATGCCCTGGGGCGACAGGTGCTAGCGGTGGTACGACAGGTGATGCATACAAAGAACAGCGAGCCGGGTACCGACCTCGTTCGTCATAGTTAAGACTGTAGTTTGGTCCTCAGCGGATCCGGTTGTTCAGTCTTTCTCGCACTTCGCCGGACATGCGCAGTAGAACACAGCTACCCACCTGCATAGGAGAACATTTGGTGTACCCACCTGATAGGAGTGTGTAGAAGACGTTTTCTATGAAAGGAGCCAAAGTCAGATCCATTTTCTCTCTTTCTGATCACCTTTTAATAAACTTTAAAAAAATTAATTAACATGTCCCCTTTTTATACGCCTTGTAAAGTTCTAATATCGGTTTGTAAATGGTCCATAGACTATGTAATAAGCAATGCATGATATCCATTCATTATTTTTCTTTCATCATCATCCTCAGTCCGTGATGCAGTCCGATCCGTCCTTCAGTTTCTTCTGTCGGACTTTCACCCCAATAGAAGGACGATTCACCTCTGCATTGCTTGCAACCGACTGTCTCACTCTTATTTCTCACGTCTCTTACACTCTGGATATCCCTGACTTCTTCGTTCTCCGGCTTCCAGAAGGGGGGTTATAACCAGGCCAACCCCGTCTTCCTGCCCTCTCGTTTCCTTGCCCACGCTTTAAGTCTTTGTCCCGTGTTCGTCTCGATCGCGTCCACCCCAGATCGTGGCCGGTAGGATTTGTGGGTCACTGAGGATGATGTCGTGGCTCCACTACAGCTGTTTTCCGTTCTCACCCGGCCGGATTGCTGCCTCTCCGTCTCATGCTGCATTTTGTGAACTGGTAAGCTTCACCGCCTTCTGCTACCCTCTTGTTTGTCTCGCTGCCGCTGCTCAACCGGAACTTCGGGTCTCTTTCTGGCAGATCCATCGGTGCCAGTCGACCACCCTGATCACAACTCTTTCGACCAGCTGGTCCCCGGTCCTGCTAACCGGGACTTGCCGATGAGCAGTTCTGACACTTTCTACGTCAGGCTCTCTGTGAAACGGGTGGCTCACGTCTACTTAAAATCTTATGCATGCAAATGGTTGCTCAGCCAAGGATTTCCCTCCGCATACTTCATTCTCCATCCTATCCAGATTCTGAAACCATGTTTCTGACAGCTTAAAATGGTCCAGCCCATAGACTACATCACTAGCAAGCAAACATTCAGAGTTCCACACACACACACACACACACGGCCGCCCTGCGACGGTTAGCTCTGTCAAACGTGATACTAAAGTACATCACTCTCGGCTCGGACGATAGCTACAGCGATGGATTTCTGAAAGCATTTTCTGGAGCAGTCCATGACCGATGCTTCAAGGCTGTGACGTGACGCCCACATCCCTCATCTCGTGAAGTATCAGCCTATTTGCTCACGTCTACCACTTATAAAATCGTCAGTACCCGAATTCCGTCAAGGCGGAAGCTAAACCCGAAACCAAACACCTTTTAAATGTCCAGATGGCTTCCGCCAAACGGAACTTGAAATCCCATGCAGTCGAGACCAGACATGTTTCTAGTTTGTTTTTAAAAAAAAAAATCATTTCCTTATTCACGTAATGCATTTATTTTTAACCGAATATTTCAGATAAAAACAAGAGATTTATAATAATGTCTCATGCGTTGCACCATCTATTCATTTACACCTGGCTTTCATTGAAGTGAGTCAGCCGACGGAGCCCGCCAGGTGTTTTCGCTGCGAATGCTTCGTCTCGTACGATGCTGCTAAAGTCTCGAGGCAGCGGCCGGTGCGCACATCGGCAGGTGTTTGAAGTACCGAAGACCAGCGAACTCCTACTCGGGATCTGCCGAGACGGAAACCGTCTCTTTGTGTTGGCTGGCTCTCAGGGATAGAATTAAACCAAGAACCGCTGGCAGAACCAAATGTCTAACTAGACTGCGAGTAGTGCGTAGACATCTGTGATGCCTGGCAACAACGCATTGAAGTTTTGGTGGAGTCAACGGATTTTTGAAATCTCAAATATCAAATTTTGACGCGAAGAATGGAAAAGAAAGATGAACTTGATTATATATATATTTTTTAAAAAAAAATGTATTTAAAATGTAAGAAAATTTCAAGTAGTAATTAGCAAGAAAAATATCGTGTCAAAATTTTAATTTACAGTGCAATAATATTACTACTGAAATAATTATATTCTTAAGTAAACTATGTTAGATTTTTTTTAAAAAAAAAAAATTAACTCTTTAGCGCCGGATGCCTGCCCATTGATCCACTTACCTGAGATATCAACCAGAAAGCGGGGGGAGGGGAGTTATTAGAATAAAGGCGAGGCAAAAAATAGTGTTAGAAATTTGTTGTTTTTACAACTTTGGAAGAAGAAGAAAACGAAAAATCCTCATAAAAGCAGAAGTGTAAAGAACCGGAACTCGAACATTAAGCCAGCAGTAAATAAACTTGCTTCCGCCTTAGAAACTGCAAGAGGGTGATGCTGAAAGGCGAAGTATGCGCAACTGCTGGATGGATATGCGAGTTCGTACAGCGGTAAAAAAGAAAACAAACAAACAGAAGAATCAACAAAAACGTTTGCATGCAGTTAGACCTTAGAGAGGCTTAATCGTCCATGAGTGGATAACAAGGTTCCTGCTGATGGAGGCTCGTGCAGTAAGGCGGTTATTAGCCTGCAGTTTTAAACACCGCCATCGAAAGTACCAATGCGCTTACAGCGAGAAACGTCTCCATGGATAAGTAAAGCCGGTGTTGCTCTTGAGACTTATTCATACGAGCGTTAACCTTCTTTGCGCATGCCTAATGAAGCTGGGATAATTGGCCACGCGTTCTTGCCTTCGAAATGGAGGAAAGCAAAGTACGGCTAAGTTTTTTTTTTTTTTAAAGTACGACTCCATTTCGCAAACCAAAAAAAAAAAGAAAAAAAAAAGCATTCTGATTTCGTTAGATGGGCTCTAAGTCGGGTGAGCGGAAACTGCCGAAGTAGACTAAGGAGGAAAGTGAACGACTGCCTCACCTTCGTTGACAAGGACGTGGCGTACGAGCCGCAATCGGTGCAGATGATCTTCTGGCAGTCGGCGCACACGTTCTGCTCGTCGCGGGTGCCGTCCGAGTTGACCTTCAGCTCCACCTTGTGGCAGATCGGGCACATGTTCTTGCCGTCGTTCTCGATCTCCGACAGCGACGACTGCCTCACGATGGCCGCAGCGTAAGACGTGTAATCCTCCTCGATTCTCCTGAAGTAAAGAGCAGAAGCCTGACCATGAAAGCTGCCTACGGAAATGCCCAATAGAAGAGGGGTCGCGGGGACTAGCTCGGACTCCAAGTTTTACTTCTTAGACCTATACGATTACTAAGCTAAATGACTGAGACAGATAACACAAACAAGCGACCGCGCGCTCGCGGAAGACGCTTCGTAGAGAAGTTGGGACATCATCGCACGAGCGCCTACCACCACATCTCTGGTGACGTCACGTGTCCTTCAGCCGGGGGTGTTTCCCTAAAATGTCATGGAGGGACTCAGATTTTATGGAATTTTAGTGAAGCAGCGCGAGCATATGAACTGATGAATGGGGTTCTCAAAGAACTCATGGAAGCCAAAAACTGATAAAACAGTGATTGTGCCCCGTCACAAATGTCATATATCATATCCCAAATTACACTGATCGTATTGCATTTTAAATATGCCTGCGTCACTCATCCGCTTTGGACCCCTCCAATTTTTAAATAATTTGGAACCTTAGCCCAGCAGGGAGATTTTACACGAATAAAAGAATTAAAAGATTTTTTTTTTCGTTTTTTCCCCCCCATAAATTAAGAATCTTCTTTCTGTTGCATGTTTCTGCCTAACTTGTGATGTGGAATAGTGGTTAGAGTAATTTAATTATCTTATCAAAATTTAAACTAAATTAATCATGGATCAAATTAAAATTAATTAAATAATCTAATTAAGAACCAAAGAGTTTAATTGAACGCGAGATGGGTAATTACACTGTAAATACTATGCATAATAAGGAAGTGCAAACGAGAATTAAAACGAATGAGAAGGAGATCGGAAGTCAAAATGGTCGATGGAAAATTGTTCACAGGCAGGAGGTAAAGAGAGGGCTGAGCCCTCATATTTTGGGCAAGATTTTAGGAATGAGGGCTAGGCCTCCAGCAGGCCCCTCTCTCCTCTCCACAACAATGCTTTCAGCCCACGTGACTGGCTAAAGAGTTCGTACCCATCGTCGACTGTATTACATTTACCTAAGTGTACAGATCTATGACAAAGCTTAGAGAAACTCCTCGCGTTAACAACACTCTTCAAGTTTTGGGCAAGATCAGCCAATTTTTGTCATGTTGGTTGGATTGCCATAGTTGTGGAGCATCGAAAAAAAAGGGTTAACTTAAAAAAAAAAACAATTCACATTTAACAGTAATACGGTAAATGCTAATACAATTCAGATAATGAAAAGGTCTTGCATTGATCATTTAAAAGCAATTTATGTAAACCCATCACATATATATTAGATCCTGTAAAATTATTCAAACATGCTCATACCATATCGGCAGATAATTCTGAAATCGCGCACTCTGCATTACTTTCAATTTACTTATTTGTTATAAATATTGATGACAGGCTGTTGTGAGCAACAATAAAAGGAAATTCGATGATTTAATTGTGATGAGGTTTATTGTAGCAGGAGCTCGAGACGATATAAAAACAACGCTTACAGTTTCGATAAGTGTTAATTACATTTTTATTTTAATTTTTAATATTTCAACGCACACATTGAGATGCTGACTGAACCATCAGTCCAGCTTCCTGTCTCCGAATTGATATTACAACGTGACCCCTGTCCCTGTTGTCTCTACAAGAATTCGCTCATTTTCTTATTTGTTCAAGTGTAAATTCTGCCCATTTATCCTTGGTGGAAGAGAAAAACCAGATTTCTACTGCGCATGCGCAAAACCTAAGATTTCCGTTTCCGGAGAGCAGGTTTAGAACGCCGTGTGGCCGGCACAGTCGGAACATTCTAACAGAATGTTAGATTAAAAGTAACAAGTAATTCTACATTAAGTTGAAAAATTCCACTTTTAAGGAGTATCTAGAATGGCGCGGTGGTCCAACGATGGTCTACCGGGCCAGCCGAGGTTGCTGAGGCTTCCTGGGCTTGTTGTACCTCCCTGAAACGTTCCCAGCCGGCCGCCCGGTGGGTTTCGCCCCCCCTTTTTTTTTTTAAATATTAGAGGAAACAGGAGAATCTGGAAAAAAATCTACACGGCCGGAAAGTGAATTCAATCCGCCAGCTGTCCTGCAGCATAGCGACCGTGCGAGCCGGCCACCCATATAATAAGTTAACTCCGTATACAACTGGTTGAAACCTACTTTGCTATCGTATTCGTATTTTGGAGCAATCACCGCCACCGTTCGCCTGATTTCTACGCCGACAGAATCGTCGCGAAGAATCATTCCTTTCGTTAATCAAAGGCATACGGACACGAAAGAAGAACCAGGTGAGGAAAGCATCCACGTTTATTGATATTTAAAACGTTTAGAACGGTGTCAAGCAGAAGCAAGGAAAGTAGTGACTTTAAGTTAAGATGAACCAAGAAGTTCGGGAAGTCATCAGTGCTTGGGCCTCCAGAAAATGGAAATTCTCAGCAGTTTTGCTTTTGGTCAGGTCCACATTACCCCGCCACTGACAGCTAAGGTTTACGCCAGACGACCGCGAGGTTTGGCGATCGTGTTTCCTTGATGAAGCGCAACAGGAACTGCAGCTTTGCTGCTTGGTTCTGTATTATCTGTGGACCTGATCAGGGGCCCCAACGAAACAGAGAAAAGAAAAAGCGCTGTCTGTAGTCGCCCAGCCTTCCACGATCTCTACGAACACGGAAACTAGACTGACTCTTCGCACCGAGGCGAGATGGTAACGGAGATCAAGCTACGAAGTCCTATATCCCAAAACTATTCGGGTTTAGAGCTTGGTCTTAAAAAAAAAAAAATAATAATAGTAAATCCGAGCCGTTAAATCGCATCGGCCAAATGTGTCGGGATGAGTTAGCAAGCACACTCGATAATTTGATATCGATCACGGCTGCAGAATCGAATTTTAAACCCCCCCTGGAAAACTAATGGCAAATATAAACTAAAGGTGGAGATCTAAGCATTCAGTCCGTTCGTTTCCTCAGTTCCTGGTAGAATTGGGGAAAGGGTTGGAGGCGCCGCTGTCTGTCTGGTAGGGTGTTTTAAAAGCTTGGATTGGCTGACGTCCAACCGATGCGTCGGAAAGTGAACTGGATCTGTCGACGGAAGATGGAGCTCCGCGTCACGATCAGGAGGACGTGAGGAAGACCTTAGAGAGCAAAAGCATTTCGAAACCCGATGGTTTATATATATATTTTTTTCGAACTATGTTTAACCCTTTTATTGTCGACATCTCTTCATGCACAGATTAAAACTCAGTTTATCCTGATTAATCGGGACTACAATTTATGGGGATAAATATACAGAGATAACCAGACATTTGAACCTCTCTGAAAGACCTATAAACGCACAAATTGTAAATATGACAACAGATAAACAACTAAATTTGTACTGTAAACAACGAGGCCCTGTATTACCTTTATTCTTTCTGGTTTTAATCAGCCGAATGAAAACGAGGCTGATATAATACTTAGTCGGGACTCTTGAAGGCATTTTCTTTCATTAAAAGGAAGAAATCAGCCATAGAATAAATGTGGCAGCGCAGTCTACAGTAGAGCGTGACAATCGATATCCTTCATCCATGTACACTGAGGAAATTCATTGTCTGTGACGTATGGTGAAGCTGTCTGGAGACTGCGTGTTTTGTTATCTGTACTTGAAGGAAAACTAAGCATTTTGGATATCTGTCCCTCCATATAGTATTTATGTTACCCTTAAATGGGTACCTTCATTATATATTTTTTAAATTTGAAATGCTTAACATATTTTCTAATAATCAGCGATCGAAATCACTAAATAAAAGGCGAAAATGATTTATTTTTACTGAGAACTTACGAAATAATAAAAGAAGAACATCATTCTGGCATGGAACCCGGATGTCGTCAATCGCTTTGTTTCATAGTTTCTGAAGTCTTTGAGAACTTTCAGGATTTGACTGCACAAGACAAAACAAGCCGATGGCAGTCCAAGACCTCGAAGGCGTTATGAACAGCCTGCACAATGCCACCCGGATACGGTCTCCGGGTATGCGTGACAATCAAATGGTACGGTGAGGCCAAGAGGAGACAATCCTCTCTTCTTCTTCTTTTTTTGTTTTTTTCAGTGCATTTTGAAAATTTTCGATTTGTCTGCGAGAAAGGAAAGGGAGGGGGAGATAATAAAAAAGGGGGGGCGGAAAGTTGTTCTACCAGTTCTTTGTTTGTCGAAGTGACTCGGAATATAGATCGAAGATTACAGATGAAATCGGGTCCTCCGGTGTACTTAGCGCCCGGCCCGAACAGACTAATAACAGGACGTTTTGTTGTTTGTTTGCGGACAGACGACAGAATCCATTGACAACGAGCAAAACTATAAGGAACATCTTAAGGCCCTAAGCATTTCGGTCCCGCTGCTAAATCTGCGCGGCATTTATCGCGCCATTTTGTCTATCGTCCGGTGACTGGTCAGCTGACCTAAAATATTATTTGGCAAACAGAAACGATAATCAAAAAAGAGGGAATATTTGTTGAGAACAGAAAGAGATAAAATATTTATGTTGAGAAAAGTCTTTTGAACGAGGCCATCAACCGGCAGGCAGCTGTGAATTCTTCTCGTCTGGTTCCTCTGCCACAATCAGTCGTCGATCGTCTGCCTGTTTGTCCTTTACCTTAAAATTAACATAAACACTTGAAAGACTCGTGAAATCACGGACTGTTCTGGTCGAAACACGTGACCACAGCACCCCCCCCCCCGCGGCTCACTCACCTGGACACGCATTCAAAACGGCGGGTGCCGTGCCTATATATCAGTCGAACCCCCCCCCCTGAGGAATCCTCGAGTCTCTACTGTCGAGAAATCGCTTCTTAACTCGGGTAAGTAGAATCATTCATTCGTGTTACATCACCGCTTCGGCAAGAAAAGAAAGAAAGAGAGAGAGAGAGAGAAAAAAAAAACTGACAGCGCTACTTTTTTGGAGGATTTACCAGCCCCCTTTTCGGAGTACGCTGGGCCGGTGAGGTTATGAAGACCAGTTAACCTTCCGCACCACTCAGGTTATCAGGCCTAGTAACGTCGTCGCGAATCTCGCAAGCCGACCAGCTATGGGCGCGGAAGCCGAGCTGTCGGTGTGAGAAAATAACCCCTCAGTCATTCGCCTGCCAATATCGTAAGCCGTTTGTTTGTTTACTTCGTGTACTTGACAGCGTATAACTGTATCCCTCCGCTGTGGACTCGTATTCAGCAGGTATAAAGGGAGATAATTTGAAGAGGATTTTGTGTGACCAAGTTCGTAAATAAAGTTCTCACGTTGTGTGTGTGTGGTGTGTGCGCGCGCGCAACTACACGCACCACACGCGATGGTTCCGGATGGACATAGCCACATATCAGTAAATGCACATCTTTTAATCCGCACCACCAAATCAAGCAACCGAGCGCTATCGCAGATAATCGGAATAGGCCCACTTAGCCCTCTGTTTACCACTTTTGGTGCACTCGAACCCCCACTACTCTTCACGTCTGTATTACCCAGTGACCGGATGAGTCAATTGAAGTGTGACCCGCAGTACAGTTGTTCCCCCAGTATTCGCGGGGGTTACGTCCCTTGAGCACCAGCGAAGAGTGAAAAACCGCGAATATTGGACGTGGTCCATAAAAATGCCTATAAATGCCTATAAACGTCAAAATATAATAAAAAATATATAAGTAAATATATAATAATAATTTAATAAAAAATACAACACTCAGAGAAACACTCAGCGAAACACTGGAGATAGCTACACGCGGTAAACTGGGATGATGCAGGCTGCTGGGCTGCATCTGCCTGAGACAGCGCCTCGTGGGCAGCAGCCAATCAGCAGCGAGGAGAAATGAATAACGCTCTCGGATTGGCTACTTTCAAACCTCCAGCCAATAGTGTTTTATTTTATATTGATATTTTGCTGAATTTACGTTAGTATTTATATTACAAAATTAGTAAATTATATTGTTATTAATAATTTAGCATTAAAAAGCGTGAAAAAATATATATTGCCACGAAAAAAGCCATAAAAAAATCGTGGAAGATATTTGCGATTCCGCGAATATGCGGGGGTTTCCACGAACAATTATTATTTAGGTTCTAAGGAAAATTCCGCGAATAACCGGGGCCGCGAATGGTGAACCGCGATTACGCGGGGGTAGACTGTACCCTTCTTTCCAGTATAGCCCTTTATGACGATAGAGCCGTACATTCCTCCACCAGACGTGTTTTGCATTATAAGTGTGCTATCTAAATACGCAACCAGTTCAGCACAAGTAATAACGGATGCTTCTAGATAGTATAGGTACGCTAAAAACCGATCTGGTACGCGAAGAGTTAACATTATCTTGCTTAATGGTGTTTTCTCTTTAATTGCATTTTAATGTCAATAATTACAGCCACAGTATCCGCTTTTGTGAACGTTATTAAAATCTCCATCCCTCTTAACATAGCAAAAAGAGTCTCTCCAAGATAGCAGATGATCCTCATCAATAACACCAAGAACCATCCCTTCATCTTCTGAGGTAGTAGAGTCGAAAGCTGGTAAGATTTAAGGGAGCACTGAAAAGGGTCAAGACGACACGGACCTTTTCCTGGTCGTAAATTAAACCCCACTGTTAACAGTATAGGCTGCGTACCCGCTTAATGGAAAAACAATTCAAAAACATCAAATAATTTAAGCATACAAATAAAAGAAAAATAATTGCTCGAACTAACTGCTACAAACAGAAACTACTTAAAGCCAGCAGCTGAAGTGTTAACTCTTTGAATTCGATTTCTAGTAACCATAACGACAGTAAAGCTGCTCGAAGACGCCATTGGCTGTGTCTTATGAACCTTCGGTCTTCGAATAAAGAAACGTAAATGAACAAATTCCGAATGCTGTTTGCAGCTAAATAAAGAGATCTCATTGATGTAAAGTATAATACTATGTCAGGCTGGTTTTTAGCCTCGCTGGGTTGATAAAAGAGATGGAATGTTGCTGGGAAAGTCAGTGCATTTTGATCTCTAAGTCCGATTATACACTGGCCTACGAAGTTTAGCTAATTTCTAAAATATTCTTTTTAAAAAAAGCACTTCAGCAAGTAGGATTAATAAAATCTATAATAACAAATCTTATTTAAATACATAAGTTTTTAAGCAAAAAAAAAATGAAAATTAAATAATATGTGGGGGGATTTTTTAATCTCTCCATCTCTCTCTCTCTCTCTCTCTCTCCTCCCCCTCTCCCCCCTCTCTCTCTCTCTCTCTCCATCCTCTCTCTCTCTCTCTTCTCTCTCTCCCTCCCCCCCCTCTCTCTCTCTCTCTCTCTCTCTCTCTCTCTTCTCTCTCTCTCTCTCTCTCTCTCTCGCGAATTGCATAGAATGATGAAAAACAAACGCGGATCATCCAGAAGCTCAGCTGACCATTTGTGTTCGGGACTGGCAATATAGATTGTTCGGCCGATTCCTTGTGAACGCAACAGAAAACTTGAAGTACTTTTGGTATCCTTCGCAAAGAGGATCGATAGCTGGTAACTGTCGTTCTGCGATAATAACATAAGTTTTACTATTTACCGTACCGGTACCATGTTTCTGCAGACGTTAATTTAGCGTGTTGGGGGGAGAGGGGAGAACAAAGAGGAACGAGCATTTTCTCACGGTTTGGAGCGTTTTATTGAATTGCCCAATAACTTTTGCCGTCCCGGCTTCGATTGGGAAGTAGATCGCTTTCCTTTTTATTTATTTATCTGGCATTGTACCAGAGGGGCGACGGGGGCACCATCCCTGAAGTAAACAGCGGAATACACTCTACTTGTATCTGCAACCCCGGAGTTTGACGGAAAACGTCTTGATAGAGAGGGGCTACACTCCATCGTGTACGGCCAACAGACGCAGCGCGAACTGAAATAATGTACCGATCGATAAGGACGTCTGGATCGTTCTCCCGACCAATGGCGACTTGTCTATTGGGCCTGGCAACTCTCGCTTCGGCCGAGAACTCAGCATCGCGGTATTTCGTGATCGTGCTTTCGGTAATATGGCCGCTTTGGCTAATCGTGGCCGCTCCCGGTTGTTTCCATCCTCTAAAGTCGGATGTTCTTCCTTGCGTCCTCAAGCCTGGAAACCTCAGATGATCCTTTTACTTTTCAAATGAAAATAAACACAGCGTCGTGATTCTAGATATTCGGTTCAGATATTCTGGTGACACGACGGGAGTGACCCGGTCTTCGAATAACTCGTCTGATGGATGTTTTATTCCCCTCGTTCTATTTAACATGAATAAAGCTTCTTCCCCCACTCTCTAGTTACAGAACTGTATGCTGAATCACAGAAGTCATTCGAAGGCCTGAATTAAACAATCGCGTTCAGTTAATCCACCTCGCTGACTTAATGTCCCCTCCCTCGACAAGTCAGAACGTTTGTCGGCTCCGAGGCGTGCCTTCAAACTCTAGGAAAACCGAATTGTACAAACCGACCGAGAACAGTTCTCTGGTTTATTCAGCCAAATGTACACGGATAATCAATGACTACTTTAGAAGTCCCCCACACCTCTCTTTGAGAGAGAGAGAGAGAGAGCGCGCGCGCCCTGGAATAATACACGTGACACGACAACGTCCGGTTTCCATGATGTTCAGTGTGCGCTGGTAGATCGGTGTTCGACTGACAGTGACACCTCGCATACCAGGCTCCTGGTTAATTGATGCGCTTTAACACGGCAAAAAAATCGATAGTTTTCTCATTTCTCTCAACAATACAAGAAATCAGATTAACTGGCGAAATTAACCCAAATTCTCTTTTAAAAACCTTCCATTCAGATCCGTGTTTTTTTTTCTTTCTTTCTCCTCGTTGATTTTATTATTTATTCATCAAGCTTTTCGACTGCATTGTTCTCTTTCTCTCTCTCTCTCCCTCTCATATCTCGCTCTCTCTCGTACTGACGTCGTCTCTCTCTCTCATATCTCGCTCTCTCTCTCGTACTGACGTTATATATATCTCTCTCTCTCTCATATCTCGCTCTCTCTCGTACTGACGTTATATCTCTCTCTCTTCTCTCTCTCATATCTCGCTCTCTCTCGTACTGACGTCATCTCTCTCTCTCTCTCTCTCTCTCTCTCTCTCTCAGCACGCACTACTTTTTTGTTATTCATTGCGAGCCAAAAGCTGTATAAAATATTCTTGGAATACATTACATTTTTTTTTTTTTTGGTCATGTGATCAATGTCGGTACGACAAGTGGGCTCCGGGCAAGCGTTAGTCTAAACGAAACATCTAGTGGACAGAGAGGCCAAAAGAGTTTTAATATACGTATCTTGCAATTTATTATTTAGGTACTGTACTAAAATTATCGTGCGCACACAAGAATTTGTGAAATATTTGGCTTCTAAAATAAAAAAAGAGAGAAAAAGGTGGAGATTCCGTGCCAACTCGGTGTATCGCGGCATCGTTTTCCCGACCCTGACACACACAATGAAGATGTCCACAGTTTCCGCCCCCCGAGAAGAAGCTTCAGGGCAGAGCCCGCGCAGAAGTTTTAAAAGCCCGGAGTTTCAGCCGATCGAAATTCCACCGAAATCTGCGGTTGCAAAACTATTACAAGAAAAGCGTTCTCGGGTAAGCTAGGTCTGTTTACTAACAGTCCCGGTGAAAGCGAGTGTGCCAGGGCCGGTTACTGGCAAGATCGTTCTTCTGAGTCGGAAAGGGGATTTAATAACCAGCGCCGCGCAGACCTAATTATTTCTGGCTCCGCCGAGAGCTAGTGCGCCCGGGGATCGTAAGTGGACGATACGAAAACAATTAGTCTTAAAAACGATGCCTATATATTACCAGCAGTCGAGAAGGCCAACCAACTGACCGCAGTCAACCACGGATAGACGAGCAAACGCAGATCATATTTTGGGAAGCAGAACTGTCTTTTCAAATTACCATAACTGCAAAATGTATTATTATTATTATTATCTCTTAAAATACCATAAACGTAGCTTAAGTTCCATGGTCGTATTTCGTTACAACGCAGCATCCGGAACCCAGCCACAGGAGCAGGTACCAAGTACCAACCGTTACGTCACAGCGGAAACGACGTCATCAGCCTATGGACTTCCTCGTTGTCGCCTTGGAGGTATCCGAGGCCGGTCGCGTCTCGCGCTTTCCTTCGCTTCCAATGAACTTTCTGCCAGTGAAACAACGACAATAAATCAGATTACCGTTCACTTAAGTGTAGCGAATCGTAAGCGCGCTGTTTATTTTCTTCTGATTTAGAAAACCGAAGTAGGCTCCGGTTTCTACGCTCAGCTGATTTTACGTGGACTATTTTGAAACGGAAGCGCGGCTACGGAAGCAAATTCTTTGCCATTAAGCTTCATTTGAAATAGGGTCTGGCAGTACGGATAAGGCGGAACAGACAGTTCTGAAAAATAATTAGTTTTTAATCTTGAATTGATTTTAGCAGAATTATTTTTTTATTTGGTTTTTCAATCCTAAAGAAAAGAATATGCAAATATTTCTCTGTATATAAAGAAGCCATGCGCATCACACACACACACACACACACACATATTAGTTTATCTAAACAGTTTTCATTATTCCAAATTAATTAAGTATTTTGAAATTCTTACAGCGAAATAAGAGAGGGAATATTTATTTCGGCTTGCAAAATAATAATTAGAAATTAATGTGCTTATAAAAAAGCGAGTTTACTTTACTTTATTTTTAGACTGTAAAGACGTACGGTGGATGATCGAAGTCGCTCTGATGGGGTGAACTTGATCGCTAGGAATAAATCAGTGGATATGGAATGACTGCTGGTGACGCGAAAATAGGTCTTTAAAGCGCAAATGCGTTGTCTATTTCTTGGTTTTCTAAAGCATTTTTTGGAGAGGAAAAAATCAGGTGGAGTCGTCAACCAATGAAGTAATATTTCGGTACGATAAAAAGAATAGTTATGTTACAACCAAAACAAAGAGAGAGAGACAAAATGCGGTATTTCAACCTCTCTCAGGTCGATTCGTACATTTGTCTGAGTTTCCTCGGTTCAATTTTGGGAGGGATTCAAAGAGTGGGCGAAAATCGTTATCCGCGTGTAGGTTCTGACCTACAGTTTACTCTCTGAGCGTTCCTCCAAACAACAGCTGGCGTCTCGGCGAAAGGTTTTAAACTTTTAAAAGAAAAATCGATCGGTTTTCAAGGACTAACCATTAAACGCCCGGTCTGTCGTGGGTTCTTCGTGTGCGTCTGCGCGTTTGCGAAATCGATATAATTGGGAAAAACGGCGACGGTAGAATTCCTAAGCGTTTTAATAATCGCTTCGACAGCCAAACTTAACTTCGAAACCTCACACGTGATGCCCACGTGGTGTTCAGAGAACAGATTCGAAGCTCAGAAGGAACGTGTCCTCTTGGCACCTGGTAAACAACAACTAGCACTTCATTAGTCTTGGACGTCACTCTCTGAAGCCCGATACCCGGAGGTCGTGGGCGGGTATCCAGGCAAAGCGGATCTCAGAATTAATTTTCCAAGAAATTATTCTGACATTTTAAAAAAAACAATCAAAATCGCTGATTCCTACTAACCAAATCAAGATCACTTCGTTTAAATACTGTACGGGCTTGAACCAAAAAAAGTATATAATTTTATTATTGTATAAATTTAGGTTTTAAAAATATTTGGCAGTTTGAATTAAATTAGACTTTTTATGTTACGTTTCCTATAGTTGTTCTACCCTTTGCTGCGATTAATTTAAATTTTACTGTATTTCAAATTTAATTAGAGTTCGTTATACGTGAAAATAGTAAAATTGATCAGAATATAATCATCCCTGGAGTTGCGGGCCAGGGTTTGTTCTAGTCAGAAGGCAATTCGTAACAAAATAGATAAATTGAATTTTAAAAGCAGAAAACAATCTTTAATGAATGTACAATGATGATTTTCTTGTTCCCCATAATTTACATATTTAAAACAGCAGCTAAACACCAGTTTCTGGCTCAGCGATGTACTGTTTCTAAACTGATTAGAATCTGTTCGAGTAACGTTTTGCCATGTCAAACTCATCTGGGAGCACATGCTGATGCTGGTGGCTTGCGTTTGAGAAATGGAGGATAACGTTAAATAGCTCTTCGAGCTCGAGAGAGAGCAGCGCGAGCCTCGCGATCTCTCTCTATCTCTCTCTCTTCCATCTCCATCTCTCTCTCTCTCTCTCTCGCTCTAATCTCTCTCTCTCTCTCTCTCCATCTCTCTCTCTATCTCTCCATATCTCATCTCTCCTCTATCCGATATCTCTCTCTCTCTCTCTCTCTATAGATATCTCTCTCTCTCTCTCTCTCTCTCTCTCTCTCCCCATCTCCATCTCTCTCCTCTCTCTCTCTCTCTCTCTCTCTCTCTCTCTCTCTCTCTCTCTCTCTTCTCTCTCTCCTCTCTCTCTCTCTCTCCATCTCCATCTCTCTCTCTCTCTCTCAAAAAGCAATTTATTCGTTATAATCTCGTCGCAGTAACGCAAACTTACTGGCGACGAACCCAGCTGTTAATCGATAATTTTTTTTTTTTTCCAATTCCACGCATATTTTCTGTATTATTCTGCTATTTCAAATTTGGATGTCTACTTTACCTTCGAATGAGGGTTTTCACGCTTAACCAAGTTCTAGAGAAAGCCGTGTACAACCCGGTCTTAGCTTCTTGGCATCTTGTATCAGCGAGAGTCGGGCACCGACTGCGTGGAGAGAATTCACGGCATCAAAAATCGATTTTCCAAAGGGCTAATGCCGAATTAAAACCAGTCAGACAAACGGTTAATCGCGAAGGCCTCGATTACGTCACAGCCAACAACGGCTATGAATTCGAAATATCCAACAGAAAAGAAACTGTTGTGGCCCGAGAAACTTTTGACAGCCACTGAAACGCCGCAAACTCTTCGCCGACCAGGAACAACTGGAAGACAAGAAGACAGCTTACAATCGAGAGCAGTGGGTTCGGTTCTCGGAGAGGGAGCGGGAGGCAGGGCAGCAGCAGTACATTTTCCTGAAGAACCCCAAACCAACCTTTCCCCCTGTTGCCGTCGAGATCAGAATCGAGTCGGTGTTCGCCGAGCCGAACGCGACACGTAGCGGACCCCGAAGTTGTGGTACGTGGTTTTCGAGCGGTATGCGACCCTGAGTTATTCCGCCACCTCGGTCTGCGACCCCCCGGCCTCTCTACTTACCCCCCCCCCACACCTTAGAAAGTCTTCCGAACGAGGTCCGGTCGCCCGATGAACGCAAACACCCAGCCAGAACTAAACTTGATGTGGACACAGGCCAGTTGTTTTGTGTCTTTATACCAAAGGTAATTTGTTTCTACTGGAACTCATCTATATATATATATATATATCTTTGATTAAACGTGTGTTACATAAAAAGGAGTTTGTGTTGAATATTTTGTGAATAAAATTAACTATTTTCAAAACATATGCGGTAGTTTTTTTGTTTTTTTTTTGCTTAACTTTTGGAAACCAGTGTATTTTATAATGTACGTTTGCAGACTTGAATTATAGAACAAACTTCATTCTCTTCGTTATCAGATCGCCATTAAAAGCTGACATACTTTTAAATTCATGTCCGATGATAATTCACCGTTTTGTATTGATACAACAAATACGGTTAAATTATTTATTCACTTATTTCAGAACGCGGTGGAGGGGGGATGACTAATTTGGCGTTTGCACACGCACACACAACGCAACAAGCGACATGCGGACTTTTAGTGTAATCAGATATTTCATCATTTACGAAATACAGCTACAGTGGGGGAAAAAATGGATTTCCGGAACACGGCCTGCTGGGAAAAGCAGCACCGAGAACGCGATTAATCTCGGCGCCGGCTTCATCCATGCTTGTATTGCAATCGCCGAGGAATTCAAGGCGCGATGTGAGGGCACAACCATAACCAATCGACTAGTTCTTCTTCGGTAATATCAACGTTCAGACGTAACCCTTTCCGTCCTCAAAACCGAAGTTTCGTATTTACCCCCCCCCGGTCTTCATTAGTCCAATAGCGTTTCGAAAATTGAGCCGTTGAGGAAAGTGTTCGATAAGCGGGTCAACGGAAAGAAAGGGGATAAATCTAAAGATTTATCACTCCTTTTGCCAGTCGAGGAATTTTACAAAGTTTTAATGTTTTTTTAAGATCCTCTTGCCACTCAAACATTTGGTCAGTAACAGTTCACGTTTTAAAACAACCGCGGCAGTCAGAAATGCTTCTTGTCGTGGAGAGTAATTAAATATTTAGGTGAGACATGAATATCTGAATAAATATCACAGGTTCGAGAAGAAATGAAAGAACAAAGAACACGTCGGCCACTGTGGTCCAGTTTGTCAGTTAATAGAATATTCAGTGCTCCTTATAAACACTAGTAAAAATATACGTACAAGGAATTCACGAACCTAGATCGTTACGGATCTGGTTGGCTAGTTGACCAATCTCGCCGTGATACCTAGCGACTTCCTGCGCATGCGCTGTAAGCCAGTTTAATTTACCAAGTTTTCTGGTTACACAGTCAGCAGGAAGATAGTTGGAGTGATGGGGTAAGCTAGTTTAACCATTTTCTGCGTGTAAGTTTGGATATGATCATTGCAGGGTCAACCATCGGTTCGTTAGTGTGATAAGGTAGCAAAGATTAAAAATCAGTGATGCACGAGTTGCGGAGGAAAACTGCAGTTATCCTTTTGTTTTGTCTTCTTAACGGGTATTGTTGTGAGCGTTCGAAACGATTTAATTTGTGATCCTGACTCGGAGACCTCCACAGAAATCTGAAATAGATCTAAAATCTCTGAATCAGAGAGCCTTTGGAGAAGTGTTAAGTCTTCGGGTGCTTCACAGCCAGAAACACGAGGTGTAGTGCCCTTTACCAGCGACCTCTGTCGGTGACCCACGGGCGAGAGAAGAATGCCGGGCGGAAAGGGAATTATGCGGAGTCGTCGGTGGCTGCCCAACGAAGAATCATAATCGATATCCAAGACAATGGCGCTGAAGCTGAACGGTAATGCCACGAGGCAGCGAATGGATACTGAATCGAAATTGCAAGCCAAGAGAGAAGTATATAATTAGAAAGCAGGGCAGATAATTAACAGTAGTGTTAAGAAAGAAAAAAAAAGAATTCTATTCTACACGAAAAAATTTTTGCACCAGAGGGGGGGTGGGGCAGGGGCGCTTCCCTGATTCGGCAGCCTTGTTTCTAAGTATGCAGCACTCTTTTGTGCAAAAATTTTCTGATTGTCTTCATCGATCAGCGCTATCTGCCGAAGAAGGCTTTGGCGTTGATCGATATCTTTTCGGTGCCGCGACGCCTCTTTTTGCATTCAAATGCTTCCTAAACACTGGCACCAAAGCTTCGCCGACCAGATAGCTGTCGTTTCTTTCTGATTCCTCCTATTTACTTCAGACGTTTTCTTTAACCAGGAAAAAAAAAATAAAGAACTTAAAGAGTAATTGGGAGACGATCTCCAAAATAAACGTTTTCGCATAGAAAAAACAGCAGCTATACGCAAAGAAAAACCCAATTTACGTAGTATTTAACTTACTATTGGAAGGACAAGTCAAATTTATGTCGTAAGATAATGGAAGCCACTGATGAAAATTAAACCTAGAATAAAGACGATGCCCGCGGTCTTTTTCCGAACTAAAGTCGATGATAGAGACGAGGAATTCATGCATCGCCAAAAGTTTCAAGAAAATGACGGTTACTTTTGGGGGAGTCTTTGTTGCTGTTACTAATCTTAGACGCACATTTGAGCCGAATTCCTGGTTAGTTTCCTTTCAATGGCCTCGAATTTGGTTCCTTGTTGGGGAGGAGATTTTAGCAAAAGCTTTGCAGAAGAATGTACCCTCTCTCTCTCTCTCTCTCTCGTACTGACGTCATATCTCTCTCTCTCGTATTGACGTCATATCTCTCTCTCGTACTGACGTCATATCTCCTCTCTCGTATTGACGCCATCTCTCTCTCTCTCTCTCTCGTATGACTTCATATATCTCTCTCGTACTGACGTCATATCTCGCTCTCTCTCATACTGACGTCATATATCTCTCTCGTATTGACGCCATCTCTCTCTCTCTCTCTCTCGTACTGACGTCATATCTCGTTCTCTCTCGTACTGACGTCATATATCTCTCTCGTATTGACGCCATCTCTCTCCTCTCTCTCGTACTGACGTCATATATCTCTCTCGTACTGACGTCATATCTCTCGCCCTCTCTTCTCTTTCTCTCTCTCTCTCTCTCTCTCTCCTCTCTATCTCTCTCTGCCCGCCCTCGGCGCTGTTGGTTTCAGTTACGTGGAGAATCCACCGTGACGATGTCTCGCGATAACTCAACTCGCGCCGAGATCCTCTACGAAAAAAAACAAAAAACAAAAAACGGGCGTACCGCCATATTAGGTGCCACCGGAGATT
Organism: Nautilus pompilius; assembly: GCA_018389105.1. Classification (NCBI taxonomy): domain Eukaryota; kingdom Metazoa; phylum Mollusca; class Cephalopoda; order Nautilida; family Nautilidae; genus Nautilus; species Nautilus pompilius. The sequence continues at coordinate 1,983 of JACATO010001826.1, read as the reverse complement.
GCTGTAACCAAATCTTTTCTCTTTCGAGTTTCCGCTGAGTTCCTTATCAAGACAGTAAGAGGCCGCCCCAACAAATCCTTTTCTGTCAACTAAATTTCAAAGCCTCAGATTCCTAGCAAAAAAAAATGCAAAGAAAGTGCTCTCAGCTGCCTGGTCGGATTATCTAAATCAAACTAAGACGCTCTGTAAACATCTATTTTCCATGCACTGACAGTCGTTCAAATGGTTTTTCGATAAATTAAATACCGTTTGATTTATCGTATACAAATGTGATTCTAGTCCGTGATTAGAATTTAACCGAACAATGGTTTTCGTGTATATTAGGCAGCTGTCTTACTTGCCATTTTTTCCTAGATGGCCTCTTCAAGAAAGAAAAAAATAACGGTGTTTAGTGCATGTCTTCGTAACATTACCACTGGAGCAGTAATTCAGATATTTAGTCGGTTAACAAACATTGGAAAGCTGCCTTTCGCGCTTGATGGTTTATATTACTTATGGCATTCTCCGATTGTTTTGGTTTTGAAAAAGTAACCGAAGTCGTAGGGCGGACTGGACATAGAAGTGACCATCTCAACTCGCTCTGTATTCATTATGACACCACCATCTTTTGTTTTTTTGTATTTTTTGTCCATCTCTGTCGTAAAACAATGAAGCGCAGATGACTGACATTTTCCGGTACCGGTAATTCAGACTGGATTCGAGTTTATATCCATTAGCAGATGGATAACAACGCAAAGCGTTTTCCGCTTCAAATGAGTTCAAAAGTGTTATTTTTACCATTTACAACTGAAACTTTGGTGCATAAGTTCCTCTTATCGTTTTGGAATACTTAGAAAACCCCTATAGGTTCAGATTGGTGGAAACAGAAAAGTTATATATATATATGCTATCGTCTAATATTTGTCAACGTTATCCTGTATATACCTTTAATTTTGGAATCAATCCGTAAATCGAGAAGACGGTGCTAAACAGATAATCAGGCGGAGGAGAGCCAGCTCGGACCGAGGTGGGAGGGCGCGGAGAGGGAAACCGTCAGCGCGATTGGCTTTCGTTCTCTTAAGCATTCTCCAGAAATAAGGGAGCATCCCCTGACTACCCCGATTCTGCCGAAGTCGGAAATGTGGGCAGCGCTTCCTCGCGGACAACCGCCGCGCTAAGTTCCCTCGCCAAGGTCTTCTCCCTTCCAGGGGTGAAGATAAACAGGAGGGAAAAAAAAAAACAACAACAACAAGCAAATTAAGAAAAACGGTAAAACGGAGATTAGAAAAACTAAAATCAAATTTCTGGAATTATTTATGACGATTTATCCAGAACTTTCTTCTTTTTTTGTTACAATCTAGTTAACGGACATTAGCTTCATCCTATCGGTCGTTTCTAACCCCGTAGTTTTAGCGCGGAACAAGTGAGCAACTTATTGTTTTCCCCGTATTTATTCCAGAAGATTGCTCCACCACCATCCATCAGTTTACCTCGGGAGGAGGAGCGAGGAGAGACAGAGTGTCAAACAAAAGGAAAATTCCTCCAAATCATTGATTTACTTTTCCTTTTAATCGCTATTATATATATATATATATATATATATTCCAACCGTTTCTGTGCAGCCCTGAGTATTTTAAATTGGAATTTCCCTTTAGTAGTTCAATTTGAATGTGTATTGATTTTACATGACTCTTAATACGCAGAATCTTTTACGTTTCAGATATTAATTTACGATTGGTGGGGGGAGGGGACAAAGCCAACTAGTAACGAGACACACACACAAATAATAACGAAAGAGTATTAGCAATACGGATATTTTATCGGCCTGAAATTGCTTCCATTAATCAAATTGCTGCATCGGTGCCCCTTGTCCCGAGTACTCGTCAGCAGAACGAAAATGTGCTAATACTGTAAACGACATTCGGGTGCGAAAAGGGGGATGGTGACGTCAGCGATAAACTTCCGGCGAACTGGCGAACACCGGACTATCGTGAAAGGCACGAG
>JACATO010001825.1:35000-58304 GCA_018389105.1 Nautilus pompilius | reverse complement strand
TACAAGTAATTATCTACTAATTGTAGTATGAATCGAATGATCGTTGATGCAGTTGTGTCGTAAAAAGTGAATTTTTAAAAAAGTTTGTAAAAATTTTCTAAGTATTTTTTCTTTTCAATGAAATTTTTTTTATCGTTAAAATCGGTCACAGTGATAACTTTTTTATCGTGGTCACGTGACCTTTTTTTCGAACATTTTTTCCTCGATCGTCAGAGTTCTGTTGTTTTCTTATCTTTTTTTTTTCTAAAATTTTCGTTCCAACTGTTCACGTGATCAAATTTTTTTAATCGATAAAGTCGTATCGTATTATTCTTATCTTTTTTTTTTTCGAAATTTTCGTTCCTAACTGGTCACGTTGATCAATTTTCCGTTCGATGAAAGTGTTACGTCGACATTTTAAAAATTTTTTGAAATTTTCGTTTACAAACATTGCGTCATTTTGAAAAATTTCGTTAAAAATTGGCGTCATTTGACAAAATTTCGTTAAAAAATTTCGTCATTAATACATATTTCGTTGAATCGTTGCGTCATTTTTTCAAAATTTCGTTTTTAACGTTGCGTCATTTTGAAAAATGTCGTTTACAAATTGGTCCACTTTGAGTCTAATGCAATTCATCGTATAAAGTTGGTCCCGTGTATGAACGATAATCGCATCGTTAAAAGTTGCCTAATTTTTCGAAATAATTACTGTCGTTAAATAGTTTCCGTCATATATTCTCTATTCAAAATTCTCGACGGAAAACTGTTCACGTGGAATTTGCTACATTTATCGTTTAAAAGTTGCCGTCATCTATTTTTTCAAAAATTTCGTTAAAAAATCGATCACGTGATCAATTAATGGCCATCGTTCCAAATGTTGCCTTCCCTAATTTTCCGAACATTCTCGTTAAAAAGTGGTCACGTGATCAACTAATGCATCGTTACAAGTTGCGTATTTTTTCGAAAAATGTCGTTAAAAGTGGGTCACGTGATCAAGCGGATTTTATTCGTTTAAATGTTGACGTCATATTTTCTTCGAAATTTTCGAACACGTGAATTAAGGTTATCGTTAAATGTTGCGTCATTAGTCTTCGAAAATTTCGTTGAAAATTTGTCACCGTGATGCATGTTCACATCGATGACGGCACATGTTCCTTTCCAAAAAAATTCTCGTTCCGATTTGGTCACGTGATCAATTAATTTTATCGTTAAATTTTGCCTCATTTTTTCGAAAATGTCCGTTAAACGTTGTGCGTCATTTTCTTCGAAAATTTTTCGTTGACATTTGTCAAGTGATGCATCGTAAAAATGTTGTTATTTTTACGAAATCTTGATTAAAAGTAAGTAAGTGGGGAAACGATTTTTGCATATCGACAATTTGAATCGAATTTCGTTGTATTTTATTTTATGAAATAAAAAATAATTTATTCGTACGTACTTTTTATCGTTTCGAGTTATTTCTTACACGTTACATGGTAACGTTGAATTTATAAATAATCGTTTCAAGTGTCATAATACTCGTTAATTATCCATTACAACATCGTTCCGAGTGATGACGAAATTTTTAAATTTTGAAATTAATAGGATCGTTACATAGAGTGGACTGAAATTTGAATGAAAATTCATCGTTCACGTAAAAGCGTAACTTTTCCACGAATCGACGCGGACGTCGGAGAGGTATCCAACGATGTCCTCGATCGGAGAAGTATGTTACATCGATACCGCACTTACTTAACGTTGCCAAGCGTTCATCGAATTTATCGTAATTCCCCAAAACTTCATCGATTCACGTGACATCGTTAACTTACACATTATTCATCGTTCCGAGTCGTCTCGAAATTTTAATGAATTTTCCCCCAATTTAACGTTCAATGAATTATCGTTACAAAGATAACGTTACGAAAAATGAGAACGTTCATGAAAATTTCAACGAATTTGCGAACATCGTAAATTTTCTATCGAATCGACGCGGACATCGATAAGTATCATTACGAATTCATCGCATCCGATCCGATTAAAAATTTTCGATCGATCCTCGTTACAACGATAACTTCTCTTAACGTTGAAAGTGAACCTCGAAATCGAAATATTCCCAAAATTGATCGATTCACGTTAAATCGTAAATTTTTCAACAAAAACCCCGTTCGCGTGGTATCGTAAAACATAAAATTTTCCTCGATTAACGTTGAATTATTATCGTTACACGATACGCACACATAGTAACGTTGACAAGCGTTATCTCGATTCGTATCACGAAATTCTCAAATCGACGAACACGTGACATCGTTAATTTCCCCATTAAAATTCATCGTTCCGAGTGGTGACGTAATTTTTAATGAATTTCCCTCCAATTAAACGTTGAATTATTATCGTTATACATAGTAACGTTATCTAAAAATTCACGAAAATTCAGCGTTCCACGTAAAATCAGAATTTTTTCCACGAGTCGACGCGGACGTCGGAGAGGTATCCACAGACTTCGAACCCGACTCGATCGGAGTATGATTCTCGATCGATGATCGTTACAACGATACCTTTGTTAACGTTACAAGAATGCATCTCGAAATCCGAACTTCATGAAAATTCATCGAATGACGTAACATCGTTAATTTACCCATTAAAATCATTCATCGTTCCGAGTGATGACGAATTTTAATGAATTTCCCCAAATTTAACGTTGAATTACTTATCGTAACTATAGAGTAACGTTACAATAGTTTTATCGGAAATTGATGAAATTCATCAAAATTCATCGATTCACGTTACATCGTAACTTTTTACACTAGTCGACGCGGACGTCGGAGAGGTATCCAACGATTGTCGATCGTTACTCGATTCCAGTATAAATTCCCGATCGATGATCGATATATCGATACCGCACTTAACGTTACAAGAGTTATCTCGAAATTTCCGAAATTCGTGAAAATTCATCGAATGACGTAACATCGTTAATTTACAACATTATTCATCGTTCCGAGTGTCTCGTTAATTTATGAAATTTTCCACCGAATTTAACGTTCAATTAATTAACGTTAAAACATAGTAACGTTACAATAGATATATCGAAATTTCCGAAATTCATGAAAATTCATCGAATGACGCAACATCGTTAATTAACCCATTTAAAGTCATCGTTCCGAGTGATGACGTAATTTTTAATGAATTTCCCTCCAATTTAACGTTGAATTACTTATCGTCTACTATAGTGTAACGTTACAAGAGTTCTATCGAAATTGAGAAATTCATGAAAATTCATCGATTCACGTTACATCGTAAATTTTTCCATCATTCGACGCGGACGTCGGAGAGGTATCCAACGATGTTGACCCCGACTCGATCGGAGTATAAATTCTCGATCGACGATCGTTACATCGATACCGCACTTAACGTTACAAGAGTTATATCGAAATTTCCGAAATTCATGAAAATTCATCAAATGACGCAACATCGTTAATTTCCCATTAAAATTCATCGTTCCGAGTGATGACGCAATTTTTAATGAATTTTCCCCCAATTTAACGTTGAATTAGTTATCGTTACTATAGAGTAACGTTACAAGAGTGTAATCCAAAATTTCGAAATTCATGAAAATTCAACGATTCATGCTACATCGTAAATTTTACCACGAAACGACGCGGACGTCGGAGAGGTATCCAACGATGTCGATCGTTCCATGATCACTGTATAAATTCTCGATCGATGATCGTTACAACGATATCGCACTTAACGTTACAAGACATGCATCTAATTATACGAATTCCCCAAAACTTGATCGAATGACGCAACACCGTTAATTTACAACATTATTCATCGTTCCGAGTGATGACGTAATTTTTAATGAATTTTCACCCAATTAAAACTTTCTTAAGTTATCGTTACCACATAGTACGAGTTGTGTTGAAATGTGAGAAATTCATGAAAATTCAACGATTCACAGTACATCGTAAATTTTTCTACGAGTCGACGCGGACGTCGGAGAGGTATCACAACGATGTCGATCGTTACTCGATCGGAGTATAAATTTTCGATCGATGATCGTTACAACGATACCACTCTTAACGTTGCAAAAGTTGTATCGAAATTTCCGAAATTCATGAAAATTCATCGAATGACGTAATATCGTTAATTTATCCATTAAATTCATCGATACGAGTGATGACGTAATTTTAATGAATTTTCCCCCAATTTAACGATGAATCAATTAACGTTACTACATAGTAAGAATTATGTCGAAATTTCAAAAATTCATGAAAATTCAACGATTCACGTAAAATCGTAAATTTTACCACGAGTGGACGCGGACGTCGGAGAGGTATCCAACGATGTCCATCGTTACTCGATCATAGTGTAAATTCTCGATCGATGATCGTTACAACGATACCTCACTTAACGTTGCAAAGTGGTGCATCGATACTTCCAAATTTCCCCAAAATTCATCGTTCATCTTCAAATCGTTAATTTACAACATTATTCATAGTTCCGAGTGGTCTCGTAAATTTATGAAATTTTCCACCGAATTTAACGTTTGAATGAATTATCGATACAACACAGTAACGTTACAAGAGATATATCGAAATTTCCGAAATTCATGAAAATTCATCGAATGACGCAACATCGTTAATTTACCCATTAAAATTCATCGTTCCGAGTGATGACGTAATTTTAATGAATTTTACCCCAAATTAACGTAGAAGTAATTATCGATACAACGATACCGTACTACATAGTAACGTTACAAGAGTTATATCGAAAATTTTCGAAATTCATGAAAATTCGTCGAATGACGTAACATCGTTAACTTATCCATTAAAATTCATCGTTCCGAGTGATGATGCAATTTTAATGAATTTTCACAAATTTAACGTAAAATTAATTATCGTTACCTCATAGTAACGTTATCTAAAAATTAACCAAAATTCAACTTTACACGTAAAATCGAAAATTTTACCACGAGTCGACGCGGACGTCGGAGAGGTATCCAACGATGTCCATCGTTACTCGATCGGAGCATAAATTCTCGATCGATGATCGTTCACACGATATCGAACTTAACGTTCCAAGCGATGCATCGAATTATACAAATTCTCCAAACTTGATCGAATGACGTAACATCGTTAATTTACCCATTAAAATTCATCGTTCCGAGTGATGATGCAATTTTTAATGAATTTCCCCCAATTTAACGTTCAATTACTTATCGTTACCACATAGTAACGTTATCTAAAAATTCACCAAAATTCAACGTTACACGTAAAATCGAAAATTTTTTCTACGAATCGACGCGGACGTCGGAGAGGTATCCAACGACATCGACCACGACTCGATTCGAGTATAACTTCTCGATCGATGATCGTTATATCGATACCGTTCTTAACGTTGCAAGAGATGCATCGAAATTTCCGAAATTCATGAAAAGTCATCGAATGACGCAACATCGTTAATTCGTTAATTTATCCATTAAAATTCATCGTTCCGAGTGATGACGCAATTTTTAATGAATTTTCCTCAATTTTCGTGCACGTGCAATGAATTATCGTTGCTACATAGTACGAGTTATGTCGAAATGTGAGAATTCATGAAAAGTCATCGTTACATGAAAAACGTAAATGTTACCACGAGTGGACGCGGACGTCGGAGAGGTATCCTACGATGTCCATCGTTCCTCGATCGGAGTATAAATTCTCGATCGACGATCGATATAACGATCCCTCACTTAACGTTACAACGATGCATCTAATTATACGAATTCCCAAAAGTTCATCGTTCATCTTTAAATCGTTCATTTACAACATTATTCATCGTTCCGAGTCGTTACGTAATTTAGTAGATTTTTCCTCCATTTTTACGTTCAATGAATTATCGTTACAAAGATAACGTACTACATAGTAACGTTACACGAGTTTTATCGAAATGTGAGAAATTCATGAAAATTCATCGAATGACGCAACATCGTTAATTTCTCCATTAAAATTCATCGTTCCGAGTGATGACGCAATTTTTAATGAATTTCCCCCAATTTAACGTTCAATGAATTAACGTTAACACATAGTGACGTAACAAGAGTTATCTCGAAATATCCGAAATTGCCAAAATTTCATCGTTAACGTTATAACGTTCATTTACCCATTAAAATCATCGTTCGGAGTCGTCTCGTAATTTTAATACATTTTAATGGTAATTTTCGTTAACCCCATCGTTAATTGTGACGTCGTGATGACGAAAGTTGTGGAAAGAATGGAACGATTGTGTATGGATACGTAAAAGTAGTTCGGTAGGAACGATCAGAGTCGTTTAGAGCGTTATCGTGACGTAATAAGTCACTTTTTGACGCGATATATCGATGCGATATTTGTTCGTCGGCTCGTGACGGGTTAATAACGAATTTCGAAGTACGGAGACCGACGTCGTTCGATGCGTCTATGCATGGCCGTCGTAACGATACCATCGTTGAATGTGTGTGACGTAACAACTCGAGAGAAAAAAAATTGCAAGTGACGTGGGGGTACGGTGAGGGAGCGCCTTTCGTCGGGTAAACAGGGTTAATAACGATACGATGGAGGAATTTTTTTCCACGATTCGACGCGGACGTCGGAGAGGTATCCCACGACATTCGTCGTTCCTCCATCCGCTTCGTACTTCTCGAAACCATCATCGTCGTAACCTTAACGAACCAAGTTTTCGTTAATCGTGACGTCGTCATAACGAAACTTTGTGAAACAAATTAACGGTTGCCTATGGATACGTAAACGTAGTTCGGTAGGAATGATCAGAGTCGTTTAGAGCGTTATCGTGACGTAATAAGTCGATTTGACGCGATATATCGATGCGATATTTGTTCGTCGGCTCGTGACGGTTATTAATAACGAATTTCTCAGAACGTAGACCGACGTCGTTCGATGCGTCTGTGAATGCCCGTCGTAACGATACCAACCTCGTTTGTGTGAGATGTAACAACTCCGAGAAAAAAAATTCCAAGCGTAGGGGGGGTACGGTGAGGGAGCGCCTTTTCGTTGGGTAAACAGGGTTAATAACGATACGATGAAGGAATTTTTTTCCATGATTCGACGCGGACGTCGGAGAGGTATCCAACGACATTCGTCGTTCCTCCATCCGCTTCGTACTTCTCGAACCATCATCGTCGTAACCTTAACGAACCAAGTTTTCGTTAATCGTGACGTCGTCATAACGAAAGTTGTGGAAACAAATTAACGATTGCTTATGGATACGTAAAAGTAGTTCGGTAGGAACGATCAGTGTCGTTTAGAGCGTTATCGTGACGTAATAAGTCTCTTTTTGACGCGATATATCGATGCGATATTTGTTCGTCGGCTCGTGACGGGTTAATATCGAGTTTCGAAGAAGGGAGACAAGTACCGTTCGATGCGTCTATGCATGGCCGTCGTAACGATACCGACCTCGTTTGTGTGAGATGTAACAACTCCGAGAAAAAAAATTCCAAGCGTAGGGGGGTACGGTGAGGGAGCGCCTTTCGTTGGGTAAACAGGGTTAATAACGATACGATGAAGGAATTTTTTTCCATGATTCGACGCGGACGTCGGAGAGGTATCCAACGACATTCGTCGTTCCTCCATCCGCTTCGTACTTCTCGAACCATCATCGTCGTAACCTTAACGAACCAAGTTTTCGTTAATCGTGACGTCGTCATAACGAAAGTTGTGGAAACAAATTAACGATTGCTTATGAATACATAAACGTGGTTCGTAGTAGGGAACAACGTGAGTCGTTTAGAGCGTTCGTGTGACGTAATAAGTCCCTTTTTGACGCGATATATCGATGCGATATTTGTTCGTCGGCTCGTGACGGGTTAAAAACGAGTTTCGAAGAAGGGAGACCGACGTCGTTCGATGCGTCTGTGAATGCTCGTCGTAACGATACCAACCTCGTTTGTGTGAGATGTAACAACTCCGAGAAAAAAAATTCCAAACGTAGGGGGGGTACGGTGAGGGAGCGCATTTTCGTCGGGTAAACAGGGTTAATAACGATACGATGGAGGAATTTTTTTCCACGATTCGACGCGGACGTCGGAGAGGTATCCAACGACATCGACCTCGTCTCGATCCGTTTCGTACTTCTCGAACCATCATGGTCGGAACGATACAACACTACAACTTAACGTTACAAGACATGCATCGTAATTTACGAATTCACCAAAACTTGATTTTCAGCTTTAAATCGTTCGTCTACAACATCCAATCATCGTTCCGAGTCGTCTCGTTAATTTATTCAATTTTCCCCCAATTTATTCGAAAATTCCAAAAATTGACGGTTCAGCTTTAAATCGTTAATTTACATACCAAAACGATCGTATCGAGTGATATCGTAATTTTAATAATTTTTTTCCGAATTTTACGTATAATTTCTTATCGTTACTATATGGTAACGTAGTAATCTCGAAAAAATGGATGGTTCAGCTTTAAATCGTTAATTTACATAAGAAAATCCTCGTTCCGAGTCGTCTCGTTAATTTATTCAATTTTCTTATCGTTACTATACGGTAACGTAGTAATCTCGAAAAAATGTATGGTTCAGCTTTAAATCGTTAATTTACATAAGAAAATCCTCGTTCCGAGTCGTCTCGTTAATTTATTCAATTTTCCCTCAATTTATCGTATATACATGAGTAATCTCGAAAAAATAGATGGTTCAGCTTTAAATCGTTAATTTACATAACAAAATCGTCGTTCCCAGTCGTCTCGTAAAGTTATGAAATTTTCCCCCAATTTATCGTATAATTTCTTATCGTTACAATAAATTAACGTTAGATGAGTAATCTTGAAAAAAATGGATGTTTCAGCTTTAAATAGTTAATTTCCTACACGAAATGCTCGTTCCGAGTGGTCACGTGATTTTTATAAATTTTCTCCCAACACAACGTATGCTACGTACAATACAGTAATACATAGTAACAAGAGTAAACACGAAATTTTTGAAATTTCCAAAAAGTGACGGTTCAGCTTTAAATCGTTAATTTACATAACAAAACCATCGTATCGAGTGATATGGTAATTTTAATACGTTAATTGGCCTAGTAGCGTCGTTAAAGTGATGTTTTTAGGATGCGCCAGTTGGTTTTCGGTTCGTGACGGGTTAACGAGAACGTTGGAAGACGTGTGACCAATGCGATTCGATGCGGGAGTCAATGCCGGTTTTAACGATACCATCGGTGAGTGTGTGTGACGTAACAACTCGGAGAAAAAAAATTGTAAGCGGAGGGGGGGTACGTCTAGGGAGCTTTGTTTAGGTGTAGCATAAACGAGCATGCGGGTTTAAGGGAAGGGTGCAGCTTTAATAAGGACGATACGTAGGATGTTTTCCCATGAATCGACGCGGACGTCTTAGAGGTGTCCAACGCCGCCGACCCGGCCTCGATCCGATGCAGGGTTCGGTTTCTACGAACTTTTCCGTAACCTCGGGTGGGGTACCGAGATCGTTAAAAGGGACGTAACTCGGTGGGAAGTCCGTTCGGAACGGGTTAACCGAGACGGACGTACGGAGACGACCCCCCCGAACGCAACGCCACCTTCGGCGAGTCGATCCGACCGGAACTTCGTCCTCCACGGAGTAATAACGTTTATTGGACCCGCCTTCCAAGGGTTAAAGCTGACCGTCGGTTAGGGTCAAAGTTCAAATCGCACGTGGCGAGCCCTGGCCGAAGCACTACTCGACCGTTAGTATTCCTACGCGCCTCGTGCGGTGAGCAGGCAGTCCCGTTGTCGGGCTCTCCGGAGGCAGACGACCACCGGGAGACGTCCCCTACCCCCACGGGACGGTCGAATCTTGAAAGAAAATCCGAGGGGATATGCGTCGGAACGAAAGAGCTTTCCAACGACGGTTCGACCTCGGTCGTAGGACGCACCCAGGCGGAACGGCGAAGGTTTTCCCGTAGGGGGGGTAGGGTGTTTCGGAGGTAAACATAGACCGTGATGCCACGCGGTCGTGACGTACGGACATGCGCAACGTTCTTTTCTCTTGAGCACATGGTCGAGGATGGAGATAGAATTCACGGTGTGGCGTAACGCCGCCGGACAGAGGATTTTTTACCCACCGAGACACTTGCAAATGAGAAGAATTAGAGAAGTGGAGTTTCCTTGGTTGTTGGAGCCAGAAATAGCAGAACGTGAGCCTGCCAGGGTGACGAGGGGCCGTCCCAAAAAGACCGAATCGCCGCGGTTAACCTCTGACCTCCTATTCAACGGATTTTTTTCAAATTTCTCGTGCACGCTTCCCTCGACTAGCGCAGACCGTCCCGAGAATTTCAACTCGTCCGAGTAGCGCTTCGTGTGGAATCACTTCGACGCCTCCAGGGGACGAACTTGATTCCCCTGAGTCGGGAAAATGGGTGCATCGCGTACCTTGCTGGGTAACCTTTCCAACGACACCAACCGCGCGTCGATGCGACATACCGTCGCGGAGCTACGGGACTCAGAAGTTTACGGTACACGTGTTTCTCGGCAAATCGGCCATTTTGAAAATCGCGTAAACAACCGTCAAACGGAAACTTTCCGTCCAATCGAGACGAAATTTTCGGTGATTCCTCAGCAACGTTACCTTACGCCGTCACCACAATTTCGTCTCGTTCCGACAACTTATCGTCAAGTTTATTATCCCGTCTCACCACCACCTCGTGTATTCATGCCGGTTTATCCGGTACAACTACATCTTACGCGCTTGGTACCGACGTACCGTCGGGGAGTTGTTAACGAACCCGTACCTTTACCGTCTTACATGCGTAACTACGGTAACGGAATTTATCGTCGTACGGATAATAGCCGCATCAGAACGGTGAGTCCTTGTTGTTGTTGTACCTTGTGCCCTGTTAGGGTTAATAGTTGCAATGTCCAACCCTGTTGTTTACCTTACGTACGACCCGGACCTCGTCGAGATTCGACTGGTCGTTTCAGAGCTACGATCTTTTGAATTCTCCGTTACCATGGTAACCTACGAGAACGGTGATATTATTATTATTATTTTCTTTCAACCTATCGTTACCGAGTCGTCTCCCTCTACTAGCATGGACCTGACTGACATTTTCAATTCTTCGTAACGTACCTTCTGTCCAAGGTATTAAATCGGATTATCTCCCTTTGCTACCGAAACCTTATGCATCTCGTAGCTGAGACACTTACCTTTAATTCGATGACGACGACTTCTTCGTAACCATGGCAACGTACCCTTCAGCAGAAGGTGACCTCGTTCTGAGTCGTCCAGAGATAAAGATTAAAATAAAGGTCGTGGTCGACGGGATTATCACCCTTGCATCGTAAATTGTTGTGCATCGCGTAGAGGATGCGCGTACCTTCCAGACGACACCGACCGCGCGTCGATGCGACTTACCGTCGCGGAGTTACGAGACTTCGAATTTTCGTAACCGTGGCAACGGTGGAACTACGATCGGGATCGAATGGTGCACGGTGGTGCTGCCGGGTTAACTATAGGTCGTATAGAGTTGAAATTTTCTGTGGATCCTCCCGAACGTTAACCTTCACCGCCACCCGAATTTCGCCTCGTTCCGAGTAGTTCTACGGAAGTTATTAAATTAACCCTTTTTGAACCACGGGATTGATTCCCCTTGGTCGGGGTAGTAATGCATCGCGTAGAGGATCAACGTACCTTTCCAACGACACCGACCGCGCATCGATGCGACTTACCGTCGCGGAGCTACGAGACTTTGAATCTTCGTAACCATGGCAACGGTGAACTACGATCGGGATCAAATCGTGCATGGTGGGGTTGTCGCTTACCTAATGGTCGTATCGAGTTGAAATTTGCTGAGCGTGCATGGGAAGGTTACCTTTCACCACCACCCGAATTTCGCCTCGTTCCGAGTAGTTCTACGGAAGTTATTAAATTAACCCTTTTTGAACCACGGGATTGATTCCCCTTGTTCGAGGTTATTAATGCATCTTGTAGAGAATCAACGTACCTTTCCAACGACACCGACCGCGCATCGATGCGACTTACCGTCGCGGAGCTACGAGACTTTGAATCTTCGTAACCATGGCAACGGTGAACTACGATCGGGATCAAATCGTGCATGGTGGGGTTGTCGCTTACCTAATGGTCGTATCGAGTTGAAATTTGCTGTGCGTGTATGGGAAGCTTACCTTTGACGGTCACCCGAAGTTGGCCTCGTTCTGAGTCGTTCTTCGGAAATTATTCAATTAACCCTTTTTGAACGACGGGGTTGATTCCCTTTGATCGGGAAAAGTTATGCATCGCGTAGAGGATACGGTTACCTTCAAGACGACACCGACCGCGCGTCGATGCGACTTACCGTCGCGGAGCTACGAGACTTCGAATTCTTCGTAACCATGGCAACGGGATGTTTACATCGCGTACATTGGTCCCATGGGAATACTATTCATCGTATGGAGTCGAAATTTTTTGTACATCCTCGCGAACGTTACCTTTAACGGTGACCGTAATTTCGCCTCGTTCCGAGTGTTTGTTTGGAAAATAAAAAAATGGATTATCTCCCTTATATCGTAAAATACCGATGCATCTTTAACAGGAGACGTACCTTTATAGAAGACGATACCGATCGAGCCTCGTTGTGACGTTGAGGTGGTACGATACCGACCTAGTGACGTTGCGTTACCTAGACATCGGACATTTTGAATTCTTCGTAACCATGGCAACGGAAACTTATATCGCGAAAAGTGATGTAACGGACGAACTATTGGTCGTATAGAGTTGAAATTTCGTATGTTAACTGGGGAACGTTAACTTTAATCGTCACGCGAATTTAGCCTCGTTCCGAATCGTACAAGGCCGGGAATACTGATGCATCGTCTTTCGTTTCGTAGTTAATAAAATTTTCGTTTCGTTAATATTTTTTTTTTTAATTATTATACGATCGGTCGTTCAGAGTGGTTACTTCTCCTGTTTTATACGATAAATTGGTTAGATTGTGGGTTGCATAAAATATATATAAGTCTAGGAAAGCTATGGATTCTATAGTGTCCCCGGCTTTCTTAATCGGAGGTAGTCATCGTGTTTTTGTTTTTGCAGGGAACGATTGTAGCGATGGCTTTTAGAGTATAACAGGAATTGTTTTTACAATAAACAGTTCTGCTGTTGCACTCTACGAGGCGTCGTTTAACGACGACTATTCATCAACGATGTGTTTTGGTTAATAACACTCGCAATGTTTATTATGAAAACATTGGGACGTTATTATCCCGAATGCTTTGTTTCACTTGATAACGACTATTTGTATTCTTCGGAACGATGCGAACGTTGTGTTTTGGATAATAGCGTGCGCAAGTGTTTTTATTAAAAACCATTGTGACGGTATTTTCCCGAATGCTTCGTTTCACTACGACCACCTATTCTTTTATTTCAGGGAACGTTTCGAGCGATGCCTTGGCGTCGTGTCACTACGACAACTCGGGAACGATGTTTTTAGGTTATTAACGGGCGCAACGTTTATCACGAATACGTTGTGTCGTTATTAACCATAATGTTTCGTTTCACAACGACTATTATTTTATTTCAGGGAACGATTCGAGCCATACGTTATCGGAATACAGTGGGTCGTTACGTTATATAATATTCGTAACGCCTACCTGCCTCCGAGACTGTATCGTTTCATGGCGACTTTTTTATTTCAGGAAACGTTTCGAGCGATGCCTTTTAGGGAGCAACATCAGGAATCGTTTTTGTAATATACCATCCTGATGTTGCACTCTATTAGGCGTCGTGTCACTACGACAACTCGGGAACGATGTTTTTTGGCTATTAACGGGAGCAACGTTTATCACGAATACGTTGTTCCGTTATTAACCATAATGCTTCGTTTCACAACGACTATTGTTTTATTGCAGGGAAACGATTCGAGCGATGCCTTTTAGGGAGCAACATCAGGAATCGTTTTTTAATAAACCATTCTGCTGATGCTCTCTATTAGGCGTCGTTTCACGATGACTACTCGGGAACAATGTTTTTTGGTTCTAAACGAGCGCAACGTTTATCACGAATACGTTGTGACGTTAAGAACCATAATGCTTCGTTTCACAACGACTATTATTTTATTTCAGGGAAACGATTAGAGCGATGCCTTCTTGAGAATAGTTTGCAGGATATTTATCGTAATAAAATATCCGCATCCTACTTTCAACGAGGAGTCGTTACACGTCGACAACGTATGGAGCGATGCGTTTTAGGGGTCAGCAGCACGAATAGTTTTTGTAATAAACCATTCTGCTGATGCTCTCTATTAGGCGTCGTTTCAGGACGACTACTCGGGAACGATGTTTTTTGGTAATTAACGAGTACAACGTTTATCACCAATACGTTGTGACGTTAATTACCATAATGCTTCGTTTCACAACGACTACTCGGGAACGATGCTTTTTAGTTATTAACGCTAACAACGTGTATTACGATTACGTTGTGACGTTATTAACTATAATGCTTCGTTTCACAACGACCATTGTTTTATTTCAGGGAACGATTCGAGCGATGCCTTTTAGGAAGCAACATCAGGAATCGTTTAGTAATAAACCATTCCGATGATGCATCCTATTAGGCGTCGTTTCACGACGACTACTCGGGAACGATGTTTTTTGGTTATTAATGGCCACAACGTTTATTACGAATACATTGTGACGTTAATGATCATAATGCCTCGTTTCACAACGACTATTCTTTTGTTTCAGGTAAACGATTGGAGCGATGCCTTTTAGGGTGAAACATCAAGGATGGTTTTTTAATAAACCATTCTGATGTTGCACTCTATTAGGCGTCGTATCACGACGACTACTCCAGGAACGATGTTTTTTGGCTACTAACGCTCACAACGTTTATTACGAATACGTTGTGACGTTATTAACCATAATGCTTCGTTTCACAACGACTATACTTTTATTTCAGGGAACGATTCGAGCGATACGTTATCGGAACACTGGAGCTCGTTACGTTATATAATATTCGTAATGAGCTACTCTTTCCGCGACTGTATCGTTTCATGGCGACTTTTTTATTTCAGGTTACGATTCGAGCGATGCCTTTTAGAGGGACATAAGCACGAATAGTTTTATGTAATAAACCATTCTGTTTATGCCCTCTATTAGGCGTCGTTTCACGACGACAACTGAGGAACGATGTTTCTTAGTTACTAATGCTCACAACGTTTATTACTAATACGTTGTGACTTTAGTAACCATAATGCTTCGTTTCACAACGACTATTCTTTTATTTCAGGGCAACGATTCTAAGATGCCTTTTTGAGAGTAAAATCAGTAATCGTTTATAATAAAAACGGTTCTGGTGATATTCTCAATTAGGCGTCTTTACACAACGACGACGACGTATACGGATGAGAGCGAGGTCCTTTGCTTCCCGAGTTATCCAATGTTATTCTTAAACATTGGTAGCTGAGGAAACAGACGTAATCGTTCAAAGGCGACGACGTACACGGATGGATGAGAGCGACGTCTTTAGTGTCCTATTTCGTCCAATGTTATTCTTTATCATTGGAGGGCTTAGGACGCAAGAGGTAATCGTTCAAATACGACGACCAAGATCTTCACGCATCGTTTATGTAAGTATCGTTGTTTTTCAGGTAATGGTTTCGCGTGTCGGTTAGAAGGGCATTTATCCATACTGAATTAATTAACGATTCATATGGTTTATGCACTTCTTTCTGTTGCGCGTTCATCATCGGACACTACGAAGAAGTGGGCATCGTTTAGGTGAGTATCGTTTGAATATTATCTTTTTTTCAGGTAACGTTGGCGAGTGACCGTTACGAGTGTGTGTTCGTCGTTGAATAATCGATCAACGGGGGACTCACGCTCTGATCGGTTGCTTGTTAAAACATCGAATCGTTCCACGTTTGATGGTGAAAGAAGTGCGCTTCACCGTTTGGAATGTGAGATCCCCGTTGTATATTCGATCAACGGAGATTCCTCGTTCTAAGCGGTTGAGCGTTATAAACATCGATATCGTTTGCGAGTGCCCGTTAGAGCTCCATTCGTTTCTTAACGATTACAGGAAAGATCATTAAGGCGAATGTGGCTCCTTCGGTTATTCGTTCCACATCGCATCGTTAATAATATTTTATTTCAGGTAATCGTTTCGCGTGTCCGCTATAATTGCATTCGGTCCATAATGAAGGAACGATCATTATGTCGTTTGCGGTTATTTCGGTTGCGCGTTCAGCTGCTGTCGTTAATATATTTTTATTTCAGGTAAAGGTAATCGTTAGCGAGTGCCCGTTTGAACCTCACCCGAACCTTAACGATTAAACAAAGGATCTTGAGGTCGAATGAGGTTTCATCGGTTGTTCGTTTCACGTCTGATCGGTAACTGTGTTTGTTTTTCAGGTAATCGTTATGGAGTGCCCGTGAGAGCCTCATGTAGATCTTAACGATGAAGCGAACGATCATTAAGTCTAATGAGGTTCCGTCGGTTGCTCGTTCCACGTCGGATCGTTGAGCGTGCACGCATGGAGTTGACGTGGTCCTTCAGAATAAACGAACTGTGGATCAAGCCAGCTCTAGACGTTTGCGCTTTCAAATCATCGTTAATAATCTTTTTTTTCAGGCGGATCGTTGAGCGTGCACGAATGGAGTGGTCGTGTGCCATCAGAATAAACGAACTGTGGTGCAAGGCCGCTCTAGACGTTTGCGCTTTCAAAGCATCGTTAATAATATTTGTTTCAGGTATCGTTGAGCGTTCCCGCTTGAATTGACCAAGCCCTTAGCGAATAACGTATCGATCGCTAAGGCTTGTGCGATTCCTTCGGTTGCGCGTTATTCATCGTATTGGTTTGTTTTTATTGCAGGTATAAAGAAACGAGATGGTCGCGTTGCCGCGATGAATCTTCTGTTGCCCATCGTTAATTCAAAAACAACGTTGGGAGCAGTTGATATCAATGCGGAGTCGCGTACGTCATCGTCTACGAAGGTGAGTACGTTTCGGTATTCTAAGTTTTGGTAATCATCGATAAAAGTGGTACCCTCGTCATCGATGATTAATGTTGTTCCACTAGTTACGATAAATCATTAGATTGTAGGTTGCATAGGGTATTTGAGACACATGTAGGTGAAAGTCTCGTGTCCGATGTGGACAAGTGAGATACACGTTTTCACGACACCTACAACATCGGTGCACGTATCGTATATATGCGCGTCATCGATGAAAAAACTTGTTCAACTCGTAACGATAAACCATTAGATTGTAGGTTGCAAAGGGTATTTGAGACATGTGTAGGTGAAAATCATCTGTCCAAGCAGTGGACCAGATAGACGATACCTACAACATCGGTGCACGTATCGTATATATGCGCGTCATCGATGAAAGTTTAAACTTGTTCAACTAAATAACGATAAACCATTAGATTGTAGGTTGCATAGGGTATTTGAGACATGTGTAGGTGGAAATCGTCTCGACACCTACAACATCGGTGCACGTATCGTATATATGCGCGTCATCGATGAAAGTGGAAACTTCTTTGTATCTTTGCATTGTAATGGGAAATAACGATAAATCATCAGATTGTAGGTTGCAAAGGGTATTTGAGACATGTGTAGGTGAAAATCATCTGTTCTAAAAGTGGACTAGATAGACGATACCTACAACATCGGTGCACGTATCGTATATATGCGCGTCATCGATGATAAAGTTGCAGCGTAATAAAAAATTAGAGGCAATAAATCGCATTGGTCGTTTTTCGTTATTTTACGATGCTCTATCGTGAATTTCGTTAATCGTTCCAAAAGAAGTATGTTATTTAACGATAAATATTTCATCGTTGCGAGTGGTCGGTTGTGGTAAATTTACGATAGGAAATCGTTATTTATTGTAATTGTTCCATAGTAAACGTTGAAGCGATATTTAATTTATCGATAAATTAGGTACTACCAATGTATCGTTAAATACTTAGTTTACTATTTATTGTTAAATAATACTACGACTATGTAGCGTCGCATAACGAAGTTTTGCGTTTCCAATATATCGAAGTATAAAAAAGAAGCGTCGTATAACGTAGCTTGCTTTTTTATGAATACTTCGTAAACAAACTGTTGCGTCGTATAACGAAATGTAGCGTCGTACAAAAACAACTGTAGCTCGTTATCTATATTGCTGGTGTATAACGAAGTTTGTCGCTTCCACTGAATGTTGCCTCGTAAAAAACGAACGTTTGTCGTCTTTTGTCTTGAATACTTCGTTACCAATGTTGCCTCGTAAAAAACGAAGTTTGTCGCTTCCTCTGAATACTTCGTTACCAATGTTGCTCGTATAAACGAAGTTTTGCTTCCTCTGAATACTTCGTTAAATGTTGCCTCGTAAAAAACGAAGTTTGTCGCTTCCTCTGAATACTTCGTTAAATGTTGCTCGCTTCCTATTTATCGATGAATACTTTATCGATACGTGGTACATCGTACCCGCCATTACCGACAGAAGACGATCTTCCTAGTACCATCGAATATTATTTGATGAAGTATTTAATAAGATCGCAAAAAATACTTTGTCCAAACGAAAACAAAGTTGTAAAGTTTCGAACGTATATCAGTCGAGAATAAGCGTCCTACTATATCGACTCCGTATAAAAGGGAGATTCGATAAAGCACTACGATATATAATTTTTATCGTAAAATAACGATGATGATGAAACACGGAATCTTAAAAAATAACGATGAAACACGGAATCGTTATACATGGCATCGTTTCGTTAACAACGAGTAACGAACGAAAAAATATATGTAAAGATATCTGGTTGATCCTGCCAGTAGTCATACGCTTGTCTCAAAGATTAAGCCATGCAAGTGTAAGTTCAGGCCGATAAAATGGGCGAAACCGCGAACGGCTCAGGAACCGGACGTAATCCATTAGATCGTATCAATTCTAAATGGATAACTGTGGCAATTCTAGAGCTAATACATGCAACGATGCTTCGACTTTTTTTGTTATAAAAAAAAGGAAGAGCGCTTTTATTAGACCAAAGACCAAATTCGAAAAATATATATACGGTAAAATAGTGTTAACGATAATTTCGTAGAAACAAGATTTGCCGTTTTTTTTCGATAATTTTAAGGTGACTCTGGATAACTTAGCCCGATCGCACGTCGTATAATAAAATGTACGACAGGTGACGGGTCTTTCGAGCGTCCGTCCCATCAACTTTCGACGGTCGGTTATTAGCCTACCGTGGTGATAACGGGTAACGGGGAATCGGGGTTCGATTCCGGAGAGGGAGCATGCGAAACGGCTACCACATCCAAGGACGGCAGCAGGCGCGCAAATTACCCAATCCCGGCACGGGGAGGTAGTGTGACGAAAAATATCGATGCGGATTTCTGGATGAGATACCGCGATCGGATTGAGAAGAATTTAAAATCTTCATCGACGAACGATTGGAGGGCAAGTCTGGTGGCAGCCAGCAGCCGCGGTAATTCCAGCTCCAATAGCGTATGCTAAAGTTGTTGCGTTTAAAAAGCTCGTAGTCGGTTTTGGTAGCTTCAACGTGACGAGCGGATCTTTTTTAACGGATAGATTTATCGTTTTGCTGAAAAAGCGTAAGTCGTTAAGGTGTTAAAAATACTTTCGAGAAGGACGAGTATCGTTTTCGCAAAGTGTGGAAGACGTTCCAGCATATCGATACCGCCGGGTAGGTGCGTCGTTTTTAAAAAAAATAACGCACTCGGTGTACGCGATAGCGTCGGAAACGAATGTAAGTCGATCATAAAAACGTTTCTCTAACTCTCGAATGACTATTTTTTTAAAAATCGCTTTAACGCAAGAGATATATATTTATTAAGCAAACGTTTTTCTTGATTCGTTTTTTAAAAGATTAACCGTTGTCGTGTAACGTTGGCTATTATTATTATCGTCGATTCTTCGTTCGAAGATTAAGAGTCTTTTAAACGAAGGGTTAGATACGATAATGTTTTACTTTGAAAAAATTAGAGTGCTCAAAGCGGGCTATAAAAAATTGTCCGAATTACGAATTGCATGGAATAACGAAAAACGACCTCGTTTTTTCTGTTGGTCTGTTATTGGAAAATCGGAGGTAATGATCGAGAGGGACGGATTGAGGGCATTGGTATTACGACGTTAGAGGTGAAATTCTTAGATCGTCGTAAGACCGACTACAGCGAAAGCGTTTGCCAAAGACGTTTTCTTTGATCAAGAGCGAAAGTCAGAGGATCGAAGACGATCAGATACCGTCGTAGTTCTGACCGTAAACGATGCCGACCGGCCGTGCGTCGGATGTGAAGAGGACGCGGCGCGCAGCCACTCGGGAAACCTGAGTTTTCGGGTTACGGGGGGAGTATGGTTGCAAAGCTGAAACTTAAAGGAATTGACGGAAGGGCACCACAAGGAGTGGAGCCTGCGGCTTAATTTGACTCAACGCGGGGAAACTTACCCGGGCCGGACACCGTTAGGATTGACAGATCGAAAGTTCTTTCTCGATTCGGTGGTTGGTGGTGCATGGCCGTTCTTAGTTCGTGGAGCGATCTGTCTGGTTAATTCCGTTAACGAACGAGACTCTAACCTACTAATTAGATGGAAGGTTTTAATCGGTTCATATCGATTTTAACCCGTTCGAAAAATTGATTTTATCGCTTCTTAGAGGGACAGGCGGTGATAAAAGCCGTACGAGATTGAGCAATAACAGGTCTGTGATGCCCTTAGATGTTCGGGGCCGCACGCGTGCTACAATGAAGGATTAAAAACGACCTTGCGCGAAAGCGTTATGGGAAATCGCATAAATTCCTTCGTAATTGGGACCGTACTTTGAAATCGAGTACGCGAACGAGGAATTCCTCGTAGTCGCGCGTCACCATACGCGCGTCGATCAAGTCCCTGCCCTTTGTACACACCGCCCGTCGCTACTACCGATCGAGCGTTTTGGTGAGGTCGTCCGAATGGATTAACGTTTTTGTTGTTTCCATAAAGACGATCGAACTTGATCGTTTAGAGGAAGTAAAGTCGTCGTAACAAGGTTTCCGTAGGTGAACCTGCGGAAGGATCATCAAATGGTACTTTTAAACCGCACATAATATAGCATTTGGCACATCTCGTTTCGGTCGTAACGAAGATTGTGTTTAAAACGTTTCGTGTAAATGGTGTGGGTGGATCGATATAAAATCGACCGATACGAGCCACGTTTACGTTAAAAACAATCTTTAAATATAATTGGCATGGCATAAAATGTTGCATTAAAAAAGTCTATATATGACTTACGGCGGTGGATCACTCGGCTCGTCCGTCGATGAAGAACGCGGCAAGACGCGATAAGTGATGTGATTTGCAAAATCCTTCAGAGATCATCGACATTTCGAACGCACATTGCGGTATCGAGGTAAGTAAAATTTCTCGATACCACGTCCTTTCGAGGGTCGTATACACGTTATATTTACAATTTTACTTTTTAAAAAGTAATGCGAGAGATGGCTTTTTATTAATAAAGATGGTCTCTTTAGAAACGGTATGGTATTATATATATTTATCGTTGGATAAAGATCGAAAGAAAGGTAAAGGACGAAAAAAAAAATAATTATATATATATGTTGAGACGACCTCGAATAGGGCGGGATAACCCGCTGAACTTAAGCATATTATTAAGCGGAGGAAAATAAACCAACTGGGATTCCCTTAGTAGCGGCGAGCGAAGAGGGATACAGCCCGACACCGAATCCTGGATCGACGATGATAACGATGATTACGGGACATGTGGTGGATGGGAATTTAACTACCGTCGGATATTGGAAAACTCCTAATCGTTCCGAGTTCATTCGAAAAGGGCTTTTCCCATAGAGGGTGTTAGGCCCGTAGGGACGTAAATTTACACGGAGTACCGTCGTCGAGTTAATTCCCGGGAGTAACGTTGCTCGTGAATGCAGCGCGAAGTGGGTGGTAGGTTCCATCCAAGGCTAAATATTCGGACGAGTCCGATAGCGAACAAGTACCGTAAGGGAAAGTTGAAAAGGACTTTGAAGAGAGAGTTCAATAGAACGTGAAACCGTCGTGAGGTAAACGAACGGGACCGAACGAATACGATACGATGGGAATGAACGTGCCCTACGATTAAAAGTGAGTTAACACGTACGTCGGGGTTGTTAAACATAATCGGTCGGTTACCTATTAATCTATGGGTACGTTATTGCCTAAACGTTCGCAGCGTTGTCGTAATCGGCATCGAACGAATATAGTCGAACGAGTATAGAGTCTTTTTGTGAAAAACGATCTTCTCGTTGTTGTTTGGAAACATATTACGTTACCGATGCCGTAGGTTTGATTACGACATTTAGTAGGTAACCCGTACGTCCCGTCTTGAAACACGGACCGAGGAGTCCTAAACACGCGCGAGTCGAAGGGAAATGCTAAACCCGTAGGCGAAGCGAAAGCGAACGAGAGGACACACACACCGTGGGATCCCGAACGCGTACGACAATGATGTACCAACGGACGGGCGCACCACCATCCCGTTTGTGTAAAAAGCGAACGGAGAAGAGTAGCGCGTGTTTAGGGACCCGAAAGATGGTGATCTATGCTTGGGCGGGACGAAGCCAGAGGAAACTCTGGTGGAAGTCCGCAACGTCTCTGACGTGCAAATCGATCGTCTGACCCGAGTATAGGGGCGAAAGACCAATCGAACCATCTAATAGCTGGTTCCCTTCGAAATTTCCCTGAGGATAGCCGGTGCTCGTTATAAGCAGTTCCATCCGGTATAGCGAACGATTGGAGGATTAGGAGTTTTTTAATAAACTTCGTCCTATTCTCGAACTAAAAATTGGATGGGAATGACAATCTCACCAAATCGGAGATGTGTCAAAACGATATACGATGAGGTACAGAGTATAAAGAATGCGAGAGTGCCGTGTGGGCCTCTCATGGTAAGCATGAGTGGCGATGTGGGATGAACCAAGAGTACGGCTAAGGCGCCTAACGTTGACGCTCATCGGATCCCAAGAAAGGTGTTGCTCGATAGAGACAGCAGGACGGTGGCCACGGAAGTCGGCATCCGCTAAGGAGTGTGTAACGACGACTCACCTGCCGAATCGAACTGCCCTGAAAAAGGATGGCGCTAAAGCGTCAGGCCGATGCCGTACCGTCGTCGTATAAACATATTAACACGAAAGCAAACGACGACGAGTAGAAGGGCGTAGCGGTGTGCGTTGAAGTTTTCTAGATGCGAATCTAAATGGAGCCTCCGCTAGTGCAGATCTCGGTGGTAGTAGCAAATATTCAAACGAGAACTTTGAAGGCCGAAGTGGAGAAGGGTTCCTCGCCAACGTCGTTCGGACAAGGGTTAGTCGGTCCTAAGACAAAGGAAAATTCCTTATACAAATA
>JACATO010001825.1:5000-30000 GCA_018389105.1 Nautilus pompilius | reverse complement strand
TGATGCATCGTTAAATGTTGCATCACTTTTCCGAAAATACTCGTTAAAATTGGTCACGTGATCAACGAATTGCATCGTTAAAAGTTGCGTCATATCTTCTTTGAAAATTTTCGTAAACAATGGTCAAGTGATGCATCGTAAAATGTTGTTATTTTTTTACGAAAATCTTGATTAAAAGTAAGTAAGTGGTGAACGTATTTTTGGAATGAAATTTTGAATCGAATTTCGTTGTATTTTATTTTGTGAAATAAAAATAATTTATCGTATACTTTTTTATCGTTTCGAGTTATTTTTACAGTTTACATGGTAAGTATGAATTTTATAAATTTCTCCTTTCAAGTTGTCCTATAAACTGGTAAGTATGTACTACAAGATAACGTTCCAAGAGTTTTGTTGAAATTGTGAAAAATTCATCGTTCCGAGTGAAATCGTGAATTTGTTCTACGAATGGACGCGGACGTCGGAGAAGTATCCAACGACCTCGATCGCAGTAGTGATCGTTACATCGATACCGCACTTATCGTTGCAAAGACGTGCATCTAATTATACGAATTTACCCAAACTTTATCGATTCACGTGACATCGTTAATTTACAACATTATTCATCGTTACGAGTCGTCTCGTTAAATTATTGAATTTTCCTCCAATTTAACGTTGATGTTAATTATCGTTACTATATGGTAACGTTATTTCGAAAACTGAGAAATTCATGAAAATTCAACGATTCACAGTACATCGTAAATTTTTCTACGAGTCGACGCGGACGTCGGAGAGGTATCCAACGCCGTTGACCCCGACTCGATCGGAGTAAAAATTTTCGATCGATGATCGTTACATCGATATCGTACTTTACGTTACAAGCGATGCATCGAATTATACGAAATTCTCCAAACTTGATCGAATGACGCAACATCGTTAATTTACCCATTAAAATCCATCGTTCCGAGTGATGACGTAATTTTTAATGATTTTCCCCCAATTTAACGTAAAATTAATTATCGTTACTAAATAGTAAGAGTTTTATCGAAAATTGCGAAATTCATGAAAATTCATCGTTACACGTAAAATCAAAAATTTTTTCTATGAATCGACGCGGACGTCGGAGAGGTATCCAACGATGTCCATCGTTACTCGATCGGAGCATAAATTCTCGATCGATGATCGTTACAACGATACCGCACTTAACGTTACAAGACATCCATCAAATTATACGAATTTCCGAAAACTTAATCGAATGACGCAACATCGTTAATTTCCCATTAAAATTCATCGTTCCTAGTGATGACGTAATTTTTAATGATTTTCCCCCAATTTAACGTTCAATTACTTATCGTTACTACATAGTAAGAGTTATGTCGAAATTTGAGAAATTCCTGAAAATTCATCGATTCACGATACATCGTAAATTTTACAACGAGTCGACGCGGACGTCGGAGAGGTATCCAACGATGTCGACAGCATCTCCATCAGAGTATAAATTCTCGATCGATGATCGTTACAACGATAACTATATTAACGTTGCAAGTGGTGCATCTAATTATACGAATTCCCCAAAACATCATCGAATGACGTAACATCGTTAATTTACAACATTATTCATCGTTCCGAGTCGTTACGTAAATTTATAATATTTTTCCTCCAATTTAACGTTGAATTAATTATCGTTACAAAGATACTGCACTACATAGTAACGTTACAAGAGTTATATCGAAAATTTTCGAAATTCATGAAAATTCATCGAATGACGCAACATCGTTAATTTACCCATTAAAATTCATCGTTCCGAGTGATGACGCAATTTTTAATGAATTTCCCTCCAATTTAACGTAGAATGAATTATCGTTAATACATAGTAACGTTATCTAAAAATTCATGAAAATTCAACGTTACACGTAAAATCGAAAATTTTTCCACGAATCGACGCGGACGTCGGAGAGGTATCCAACGATGTCGATCGTTCATCGATCGGAGTATAAATTCTCGATCGATGATCGTTACAACGATATCGTACTTAACGTTGCAAAGGATATATCGAAATTTCCGAAATTCATGAAAATTCATCGAATGATGCAACATCGTTAATTTACCCATTAAAATTCATCGTTCCGAGTCGTTACGTAATTTTAGTAGATTTTTTCTCCATTTTTACGTTCAATGAATTATCGTTACAAAGATAACGTACTACATAGTAACGTTACACAAGTTTTATCGAAATTTGAGAAACTCATGAAAATTCAACGATTCACGTAAAAGCGTAAATTTTACCACGAGTGGACGCGGACGTCGGAGAGGTATCCAACGACATCGACCACGACTCGATTCGAGTATAACTTCTCGATCGATGATCGTTCACACGATATCGCACTTAACGTTCAAAGCGATGCATCGAATTATACGAATTTCCCAAAACTCGATCGATTCACGTGACATCGTTAATTTACCCATTAAATTTCATCGTTCCTAGTGGTGACGTAATTTTAATGAATTTCCACCAATTTAACGATGAATTAATTATCGTTACCAAATAGTAAGAATTATGTCGAAATTTCAGAAATTCATGAAAATTCAAAGATTGAAGATACATCGTAAATTTTTCCACGAGTCGACGCGGACGTCGGAGAGGTATCCAACGATATCAATCGTTCCACGATCGGAGTATAAATTCTCGATCGATGATCGTTACAACGATAACTATCTTAACGTTGCAAGTGGTGCATCGATATTTCCAAATTTCCCCAAACTCGATCGATTCACGTGACATCGTTAATTTACCCATTAAAATTCATCGTTCCGAGTGATGACGCAATTTTTAATGAATTTCCCCCAATTTTACGTTCAATTACTTATCGTTACTACATAGTAAGAGTTTTATCGAAAATTGTGAAATTCATGAAAATTCATCGTTACACGTAAAATCAGAAATTTTTCCACGAGTCGACGCGGACGTCGGAGAGGTATCCACCGCCGTTGACCACGACTCGATCGGAGTATAACTTCTCGATCGATGATCGTTACAGCGATACCACATTTAACGTTCAAAGACATGCATCTAATTACACGAATTCCCAAAAACTTCATCGTTCATCTTTAAATCGTTAACTTACAACATTATTCATCGTTCCGAGTCGTCTCGTTAATTTATGAAATTTTCAACCGAATTTAACGTTTGAATGAATTATCGATACAACATAGTAACGTTACAAGAGATATATCGAAAATTTTCGAAATTCATGAAAATTCATCGAATGACGTAACATCGTTAATTCGTTAATTTATCCATTAAAATTCATCGTTCCGAGTGATGACGCAATTTTTAATGAATTTTCCCCAATTTAACGTTGAATTAATTATCGTTACTACATAGTACGAGTTATGTCGAAATTCGAGAAATCGATGAAAATTCAAGGATTCACGTTACATCGTAAATTTTTCTACGAGTCGACGCGGACGTCGGAGAGGTATCCATCGATGTCGACAGCATCTCGATTCGAGTATAAATTCTCGATCGACTATCGTTACAACGATCCCGCACTTAACGTTCCAAGCGATGCATCGAATTATACGAAATTCTCCAAACTTGATCGATTCACGTGACATCGTTAATTTACAACATTATTCATCGTTCCGAGTGGTGACGCAATTTTTAATGAATTTCCCCCGAATTTAACGTTCAATTACTTATCGTTACTATAGAGTAACGTTACAAGACTTTTATCGAAAATTCAGAAATTCATTAAAATTCAACGATTCACGTAAAAGCGTAAATTTTACCATGAATCGACGCGGACGTCGGAGAGGTATCCTACGACATCGACCCCGACTCGATTCGAGTATAAATTCTCGATCGATGATACATACAACGATATCGTACTTAACGTTACAAGACATGCATCTAATTATACGAAATTCCCATAACATCATCGAATGACGTAACATCGTTAATGTACCCATTAAAATTCATCGTTCCGAGTCGTTACGTAATTTTAGTAGATTTTTCCTCCAATTTTACGTTCACTGAATTATCGTTACAAAGATAACGTACTACATAGTAACGTTACAAGAGTTTCATCGAAAATTGTGAAATTCATGAAAATTCATCGTTTCACGGTACATCGTAAATTTTTCCACGAGTCGACGCGGACGTCGGAGAGGTATCCAACGATGTCGACAGCATCTCGATCCGAGTATAACTTCTCGATCGATCATCGTTAAAACGATATCGTACTTAACGTTGTAAGCGATGCATCGAATAATACGAAATTCCTCAAATTCATCGAATGACGCAACATCGTTAATTTATCCATTAAAATTCATCGTTCCCAGTGGTGACGTAATTTTTAATGATTTTCCCCCAATTTAACGTTCAATTACTTATCGTTACTATAGAGTAACGTTACAAGAGTTATATCGTAAATTGCGAAATTCATGAAAATTCATCGAATGACGCAACATCGTTAATTCGTTAATTTATCCATTAAAATTCATCGTTCCGAGTGATGACGCAATTTTTAATGAATTTTCCCCCAAATTAACGTAGAAGTAATTATCGTTACTACATAGTAAGAGTTATGCTGAAATTTCAGAAATTCATGAAAATTCATCGATTCACGTAAAAGCGTAAATTTTACCACGAATCGACGCGGACGTCGGAGAGGTATCCAACGATGTCCATCGTTCCACGATCGAAGTATAAATTCTCGATCGCTGATCGTTACAACGATATCGCACTTAACGTTCCAAGAGATGCATCGAAATTTCCAAATTCCCCAAAACTTCATCGATTCACGTGACATCGTTAATTTACATGAATATTCATCGTTCCGAGTCGTCTCGAAATTTTAATGAATTTTCCCCCAATTTAACGTTCAATGAATTATCGTTACAAAGATAACGCACAACATAGTAACGTTAGACGAGTTTTATCGAAATTTGCGAAATTCCTGAAAATTCATCGAATGACGCAACATCGATAATTTACCCATTAAAATTCATCGTTCCGAGTGGTGACGTAATTTTTAATGATTTTCCCTCGATTTAACGTTCAATTAATTATCGTTCCTACATGATAACGTTACTTCGAAATTCGATAAAAATTCATCGTTACACGTAAAATCGTAAATTTTTTCAACGAATCGACGCGGACGTCGGAGAAGTATCCAACGACATCGACCCCGACTCGATTCGAGTATAAATTCTCGATCGACGATCGTTACAACGATATCGTACTTAACGTTGAAAGCGATGCATCGATTTATACGAAATTCCTCAAACTCGATCGATCACGTGACATCGTTAATTTCCCCATTAAAATTCATCGTTCCGAGTGGTGACGTAATTTTTAATGAATTTCCCTCCAATTTAACGTAGAATGAATTATCGTTAATACATAGTAACGTTATCTAAAAATTCACGAAAATTCAGCGTTCCACGTAAAATCAGAAATTTTTCCACCAGTCGACGCGGACGTCGGAGAGGTATCCACAGACTTCGAACCCGACTCGATCGGAGTAGTGATTCTCGATCGATGATCGTTACAACGATACCTTTGTTAACGTTACAAGAGTTATGTCGAAATTTCCGAACTTCATGAAAATTCATCGAATGACGTAACATCGTTAATTTACCCATTAAAATTCATCGTTCCGAGTGATGACGTAATTTTAATGAATTTCCCCAAATTTAACGTTGAATTACTTATCGTAACTATAGAGTAACGTTACAATAGTTTTATCGGAAATTGAGAAATTCATCAAAATTCATCGATTCACGTTACATCGTAACTTTTTACACTAGTCGACGCGGACGTCGGAGAGGTATCCAACGATGTCGATCGTTACTCGATTCCAGTATAAATTCCCGATCGATGATCGATATATCGATACCGCACTTAACGTTACAAGAGTTATCTCGAAATTTCCGAAATTCGTGAAAATTCATCGAATGACGTAACATCGTTAATTTACAACATTATTCATCGTTCCGAGTCGTCTCGTTAATTTATGAAATTTTCCACCGAATTTAACGTTCAATTAATTAACGTTAAAACATAGTAACGTTACAATAGATATATCGAAATTTCCGAAATTCATGAAAATTCATCGAATGACGCAACATCGTTAATTAACCCATTAAAGTTCATCGTTCCGAGTGATGACGTAATTTTTAATGAATTTCCCTCCAATTTAACGTTGAATTACTTATCGTCTACTATAGTGTAACGTTACAAGAGTTCTATCGAAAATTGAGAAATTCATGAAAATTCATCGATTCACGTTACATCGTAAATTTTTCCATCATTCGACGCGGACGTCGGAGAGGTATCCAACGATGTTGACCCCGACTCGATCGGAGTATAAATTCTCGATCGACGATCGTTACATCGATACCGCACTTAACGTTACAAGAGTTATATCGAAATTTCCGAAATTCATGAAAATTCATCAAATGACGCAACATCGTTAATTTCCCATTAAAATTCATCGTTCCGAGTGATGACGCAATTTTTAATGAATTTTCCCCCAATTTAACGTTGAATTAGTTATCGTTACTATAGAGTAACGTTACAAGAGTGTAATCCAAAATTTCGAAATTCATGAAAATTCAACGATTCATGCTACATCGTAAATTTTACCACGAAACGACGCGGACGTCGGAGAGGTATCCAACGATGTCGATCGTTCCATGATCACTGTATAAATTCTCGATCGATGATCGTTACAACGATATCGCACTTAACGTTACAAGACATGCATCTAATTATACGAATTCCCCAAAACTTGATCGAATGACGCAACACCGTTAATTTACAACATTATTCATCGTTCCGAGTGATGACGTAATTTTAATGAATTTTCACCCAATTAAACTTTTCTTAAGTTATCGTTACCACATAGTACGAGTTGTGTTGAAATGTGAGAAATTCATGAAAATTCAACGATTCACAGTACATCGTAAATTTTTCTACGAGTCGACGCGGACGTCGGAGAGGTATCCAACGATGTCGATCGTTACTCGATCGGAGTATAAATTTTCGATCGATGATCGTTACAACGATACCACTCTTAACGTTGCAAAAGTTGTATCGAAATTTCCGAAATTCATGAAAATTCATCGAATGACGTAATATCGTTAATTTATCCATTAAAATTCATCGATACGAGTGATGACGTAATTTTAATGAATTTTCCCCCAATTTAACGATGAATCAATTAACGTTACTACATAGTAAGAATTATGTCGAAATTTCAAAAATTCATGAAAATTCAACGATTCACGTAAAATCGTAAATTTTACCACGAGTGGACGCGGACGTCGGAGAGGTATCCAACGATGTCCATCGTTACTCGATCATAGTGTAAATTCTCGATCGATGATCGTTACAACGATACCTCACTTAACGTTGCAAGTGGTGCATCGATACTTCCAAATTTCCCCAAACTTCATCGTTCATCTTCAAATCGTTAATTTACAACATTATTCATAGTTCCGAGTGGTCTCGTAAATTTATGAAATTTTCCACCGAATTTAACGTTTGAATGAATTATCGATACAACACAGTAACGTTACAAGAGATATATCGAAATTTCCGAAATTCATGAAAATTCATCGAATGACGCAACATCGTTAATTTACCCATTAAAATTCATCGTTCCGAGTGATGACGTAATTTTAATGAATTTTACCCCAAATTAACGTAGAAGTAATTATCGATACAACGATACCGTACTACATAGTAACGTTACAAGAGTTATATCGAAAATTTTCGAAATTCATGAAAATTCGTCGAATGACGTAACATCGTTAACTTATCCATTAAAATTCATCGTTCCGAGTGATGATGCAATTTTTAATGAATTTTCACCAAATTTAACGTAAAATTAATTATCGTTACCTCATAGTAACGTTATCTAAAAATTAACCAAAATTCAACTTTACACGTAAAATCGAAAATTTTACCACGAGTCGACGCGGACGTCGGAGAGGTATCCAACGATGTCCATCGTTACTCGATCGGAGCATAAATTCTCGATCGATGATCGTTCACACGATATCGAACTTAACGTTCCAAGCGATGCATCGAATTATACAAATTCTCCAAACTTGATCGAATGACGTAACATCGTTAATTTACCCATTAAAATTCATCGTTCCGAGTGATGATGCAATTTTTAATGAATTTCCCCCAATTTAACGTTCAATTACTTATCGTTACCACATAGTAACGTTATCTAAAAATTCACCAAAATTCAACGTTACACGTAAAATCGAAAATTTTTTTCTACGAATCGACGCGGACGTCGGAGAGGTATCCAACGACATCGACCACGACTCGATTCGAGTATAACTTCTCGATCGATGATCGTTATATATCGATACCGTTCTTAACGTTGCAAGAGATGCA
Source organism: Nautilus pompilius (assembly GCA_018389105.1). Classification (NCBI taxonomy): domain Eukaryota; kingdom Metazoa; phylum Mollusca; class Cephalopoda; order Nautilida; family Nautilidae; genus Nautilus; species Nautilus pompilius. The sequence continues at coordinate 21,599 of JACATO010001825.1, read as the reverse complement.
TCGAAATTTCCGAAATTCATGAAAAGTCATCGAATGACGCAACATCGTTAATTCGTTAATTTATCCATTAAAATTCATCGTTCCGAGTGATGACGCAATTTTTAATGAATTTTCCTCAATTTTACGTGCAATGAATTATCGTTGCTACATAGTACGAGTTATGTCGAAATGTGAGAAATTCATGAAAAGTCATCGTTACATGAAAAAGCGTAAATGTTACCACGAGTGGACGCGGACGTCGGAGAGGTATCCTACGATGTCCATCGTTCCTCGATCGGAGTATAAATTCTCGATCGACGATCGATATAACGATCCCTCACTTAACGTTACAAACGATGCATCTAATTATACGAATTCCCCAAAAGTTCATCGTTCATCTTTAAATCGTTCATTTACAACATTATTCATCGTTCCGAGTCGTTACGTAATTTTAGTAGATTTTTCCTCCATTTTTACGTTCAATGAATTATCGTTACAAAGATAACGTACTACATAGTAACGTTACACGAGTTTTATCGAAATGTGAGAAATTCATGAAAATTCATCGAATGACGCAACATCGTTAATTTCTCCATTAAAATTCATCGTTCCGAGTGATGACGCAATTTTTAATGAATTTCCCCCAATTTAACGTTCAATGAATTAACGTTAACACATAGTGACGTAACAAGAGTTATCTCGAAATATCCGAAATTGCCAAAATTTCATCGTTACACGTTATAACGTTCATTTACCCATTAAAATCATCGTTCGGAGTCGTCTCGTAATTTTAATACATTTTAATGGTAATTTTTCGTTAACCCCATCGTTAATTGTGACGTCGTGATGACGAAAGTTGTGGAAAGAATGGAACGATTGTGTATGGATACGTAAAAGTAGTTCGGTAGGAACGATCAGAGTCGTTTAGAGCGTTATCGTGACGTAATAAGTCACTTTTTGACGCGATATATCGATGCGATATTTGTTCGTCGGCTCGTGACGGGTTAATAACGAATTTCGAAGTACGGAGACCGACGTCGTTCGATGCGTCTATGCATGGCCGTCGTAACGATACCATCGTTGAATGTGTGTGACGTAACAACTCCGAGAAAAAAAATTGCAAGTGACGTGGGGGTACGGTGAGGGAGCGCCTTTTCGTCGGGTAAACAGGGTTAATAACGATACGATGGAGGAATTTTTTTCCACGATTCGACGCGGACGTCGGAGAGGTATCCAACGACATTCGTCGTTCCTCCATCCGCTTCGTACTTCTCGAACCATCATCGTCGTAACCTTAACGAACCAAGTTTTCGTTAATCGTGACGTCGTCATAACGAAACTTTGTGAAACAAATTAACGGTTGCCTATGGATACGTAAACGTAGTTCGGTAGGAATGATCAGAGTCGTTTAGAGCGTTATCGTGACGTAATAAGTCGATTTTTGACGCGATATATCGATGCGATATTTGTTCGTCGGCTCGTGACGGGTTAATAACGAATTTCTCAGAACGTAGACCGACGTCGTTCGATGCGTCTGTGAATGCCCGTCGTAACGATACCAACCTCGTTTGTGTGAGATGTAACAACTCCGAGAAAAAAAATTCCAAGCGTAGGGGGGGTACGGTGAGGGAGCGCCTTTTCGTTGGGTAAACAGGGTTAATAACGATACGATGAAGGAATTTTTTTCCATGATTCGACGCGGACGTCGGAGAGGTATCCAACGACATTCGTCGTTCCTCCATCCGCTTCGTACTTCTCGAACCATCATCGTCGTAACCTTAACGAACCAAGTTTTCGTTAATCGTGACGTCGTCATAACGAAAGTTGTGGAAACAAATTAACGATTGCTTATGGATACGTAAAGTAGTTCGGTAGGAACGATCAGTGTCGTTTAGAGCGTTATCGTGACGTAATAAGTCTCTTTTTGACGCGATATATCGATGCGATATTTGTTCGTCGGCTCGTGACGGGTTAATATCGAGTTTCGAAGAAGGGAGACAAGTACCGTTCGATGCGTCTATGCATGGCCGTCGTAACGATACCGACCTCGTTTGTGTGAGATGTAACAACTCCGAGAAAAAAAATTCCAAGCGTAGGGGGGGTACGGTGAGGGAGCGCCTTTTCGTTGGGTAAACAGGGTTAATAACGATACGATGAAGGAATTTTTTTCCATGATTCGACGCGGACGTCGGAGAGGTATCCAACGACATTCGTCGTTCCTCCATCCGCTTCGTACTTCTCGAACCATCATCGTCGTAACCTTAACGAACCAAGTTTTCGTTAATCGTGACGTCGTCATAACGAAAGTTGTGGAAACAAATTAACGATTGCTTATGAATACATAAACGTGGTTCGTAGGGAACAACGTGAGTCGTTTAGAGCGTCGTCGTGACGTAATAAGTCCCTTTTTGACGCGATATATCGATGCGATATTTGTTCGTCGGCTCGTGACGGGTTAAAAACGAGTTTCGAAGAAGGGAGACCGACGTCGTTCGATGCGTCTGTGAATGCTCGTCGTAACGATACCAACCTCGTTTGTGTGAGATGTAACAACTCCGAGAAAAAAAATTCCAAACGTAGGGGGGGTACGGTGAGGGAGCGCATTTTCGTCGGGTAAACAGGGTTAATAACGATACGATGGAGGAATTTTTTTCCACGATTCGACGCGGACGTCGGAGAGGTATCCAACGACATCGACCTCGTCTCGATCCGTTTCGTACTTCTCGAACCATCATGGTCGGAACGATACAACACTACAACTTAACGTTACAAGACATGCATCGTAATTTACGAATTCACCAAAACTTGATGTTTCAGCTTTAAATCGTTCGTCTACAACATCCAATCATCGTTCCGAGTCGTCTCGTTAATTTATTCAATTTTCCCCCAATTTATTCGAAAATTCCAAAAATTGACGGTTCAGCTTTAAATCGTTAATTTACATACCAAAACGATCGTATCGAGTGATATCGTAATTTTAATAATTTTTTTCCGAATTTTACGTATAATTTCTTATCGTTACTATATGGTAACGTAGTAATCTCGAAAAAATGGATGGTTCAGCTTTAAATCGTTAATTTACATAAGAAAATCCTCGTTCCGAGTCGTCTCGTTAATTTATTCAATTTTCTATCGTTACTATACGGTAACGTAGTAATCTCGAAAAAATGTATGGTTCAGCTTAAATCGTTAATTTACATAAGAAAATCCTCGTTCCGAGTCGTCTCGTTAATTTATTCAATTTTCCCCCTCAATTTATCGTATATACATGAGTAATCTCGAAAAAATAGATGGTTCAGCTTTAAATCGTTAATTTACATAACAAAATCGTCGTTCCCAGTCGTCTCGTAAAGTTATGAAATTTTCCCCCAATTTATCGTATAATTTCTTATCGTTACAATAAATTAACGTTAGATGAGTAATCTTGAAAAAAATGGATGTTTCAGCTTTAAATAGTTAATTTCCTACACGAAATGCTCGTTCCGAGTGGTCACGTGATTTTTATAATTTTTCTCCCAACACAACGTATGCTACGTACAATACAGTAATACATAGTAACAAGAGTAAACACGAAATTTTTGAAATTTCCAAAAAGTGACGGTTCAGCTTTAAATCGTTAATTTACATAACAAAACCATCGTATCGAGTGATATGGTAATTTTAATACGTTAATTGGCCTAGTAGCGTCGTTAAAGTGATGTTTTTAGGATGCGCCAGTTGGTTTTCGGTTCGTGACGGGTTAACGAGAACGTTGGAAGACGTGTGACCAATGCGATTCGATGCGGGAGTCAATGCCGGTTTTAACGATACCATCGGTGAGTGTGTGTGACGTAACAACTCGGAGAAAAAAAATTGTAAGCGGAGGGGGGGTACGTCTAGGGAGCTTTGTTTAGGTGTAGCATAAACGAGCATGCGGGTTTAAGGGAAGGGTGCAGCTTTAATAAGGACGATACGTAGGATGTTTTCCCATGAATCGACGCGGACGTCTTAGAGGTGTCCAACGCCGCCGACCCGGCCTCGATCCGATGCAGGGTTCGGTTTCTACGAACTTTTCCGTAACCTCGGGTGGGGGTACCGAGATCGTTAAAAGGGACGTAACTCGGTGGGAAGTCCGTTCGGAACGGGTTAACCGAGACGGACGTACGGAGACGACCCCCCCGAACGCAACGCCACCTTCGGCGAGTCGATCCGACCGGAACTTCGTCCTCCACGGAGTAATAACGTTTATTGGACCCGCCTTCCAAGGGTTAAAGCTGACCGTCGGTTTAGGGTCAAAGTTCAAATCGCACGTGGCGAGCCCTGGCCGAAGCACTACTCGACCGTTAGTATTCCTACGCGCCTCGTGCGGTGAGCAGGCAGTCCCGTTGTCGGGCTCTCCGGAGGCAGACGACCACCGGGAGACGTCCCCTACCCCCACGGGACGGTCGAATCTTGAAAGAAAATCCGAGGGGATATGCGTCGGAACGAAAGAGCTTTCCAACGACGGTTCGACCTCGGTCGTAGGACGCACCCAGGCGGAACGGCGAAGGTTTTCCCGTAGGGGGGGTAGGGTGTTTCGGAGGTAAACATAGACCGTGATGCCACGCGGTCGTGACGTACGGACATGCGCAACGTTCTTTTCTCTTGAGCACATGGTCGAGGATGGAGATAGAATTCACGGTGTGGCGTAACGCCGCCGGACAGAGGATTTTTTACCCACCGAGACACTTGCAAATGAGAAGAATTAGAGAAGTGGAGTTTCCTTGGTTGTTGGAGCCAGAAATAGCAGAACGTGAGCCTGCCAGGGTGACGAGGGGCCGTCCCAAAAGACCGAATCGCCGCGGTTAACCTCTGACCTCCTATTCAACGGATTTTTTTCAAATTTCTCGTGCACGCTTCCCTCGACTAGCGCAGACCGTCCCGAGAATTTCAACTCGTCCCGAGTAGCGCTTCGTGTGGAATCACTTCGACGCCTCCAGGGGACGAACTTGATTCCCCTGAGTCGGGAAAATGGGTGCATCGCGTACCTTGCTGGGTAACCTTTCCAACGACACCAACCGCGCGTCGATGCGACATACCGTCGCGGAGCTACGGGACTCAGAAGTTTACGGTACACGTGTTTCTCGGCAAATCGGCCATTTTGAAAATCGCGTAAACAACCGTCAAACGGAAACTTTCCGTCCAATCGAGACGAAATTTTCGGTGATTCCTCAGCAACGTTACCTTACGCCGTCACCACAATTTCGTCTCGTTCCGACAACTTATCGTCAAGTTTATTATCCCGTCTCACCACCACCTCGTGTATTCATGCCGGTTTATCCGGTACAACTACATCTTACGCGCTTGGTACCGACTTACCGTCGGGGAGTTGTTAACGAACCCGTACCTTTACCGTCTTACATGCGTAACTACGGTAACGGAATTTATCGTCGTACGGATAATAGCGGCATCAGAACGGTGAGTCCTTGTTGTTGTTGTACCTTGTGCCCTGTTAGGGTTAATAGTTGCAATGTCCAACCCTGTTGTTTACCTTACGTACGACCCGGACCTCGTCGAGATTCGACTGGTCGTTTCAGAGCTACGATCTTTTGAATTCTCCGTTACCATGGTAACGTACGAGAACGGTGATATTATTATTATTATTTTCTTTCAACCTATCGTTACCGAGTCGTCTCCCTCTACTAGCCTGGATCTGACTGACATTTTCAATTCTTCGTAACGTACCTTCTGTCCAAGGTATTAAATCGGATTATCTCCCTTTGCTTCCGAAACCTTATGCATCTCGTAGCTGAGACACTTACCTTTAATTCGATGACGACGACTTCTTCGTAACCATGGCACGTACCCTTCAGCAGAAGGTGACCTCGTTCTGAGTCGTCCAGAGATAAAGATTAAAATAACCGTCGTCATCGACGGGATTATCACCTTGCATCGTAAATTGTTGTGCATCGCGTAGAGGATGCGCGTACCTTCCAGACGACACCGACCGCGCGTCGATGCGACTTACCGTCGCGGAGTTACGAGACTTCGAATTTTCGTAACCGTGGCAACGGTGGAACTACGATCGGGATCGAATGGTGCACGGTGGTGCTGCCGGGTTAACTATAGGTCGTATAGAGTTGAAATTTTCTGTGGATCCTCCCGAACGTTAACCTTCACCGCCACCCGAATTTCGCCTCGTTCCGAGTAGTTCTACGGAAGTTATTAAATTAACCCTTTTTGAACCACGGGATTGATTCCCCTTGGTCGGGGTTAGTAATGCATCGCGTAGAGGATCAACGTACCTTTCCAACGACACCGACCGCGCATCGATGCGACTTACCGTCGCGGAGCTACGAGACTTTGAATCTTCGTAACCATGGCAACGGTGAACTACGATCGGGATCAAATCGTGCATGGTGGTTGTCGCTTACCTAATGGTCGTATCGAGTTGAAATTTGCTGAGCGTGCATGGGAAGGTTACCTTTCACCACCACCCGAATTTCGCCTCGTTCCGAGTAGTTCTACGGAAGTTATTAAATTAACCCTTTTTGAACCACGGGATTGATTCCCCTTGTTCGAGGTTATTAATGCATCTTGTAGAGAATCAACGTACCTTTCCAACGACACCGACCGCGCATCGATGCGACTTACCGTCGCGGAGCTACGAGACTTTGAATCTTCGTAACCATGGCAACGGTGAACTACGATCGGGATCAAATCGTGCATGGTGGGGTTGTCGCTTACCTAATGGTCGTATCGAGTTGAAATTTGCTGTGCGTGTATGGGAAGCTTACCTTTGACGGTCACCCGAAGTTGGCCTCGTTCTGAGTCGTTCTTCGGAAATTATTCAATTAACCCTTTTTGAACGACGGGGTTGATTCCCTTTGATCGGGAAAAGTTATGCATCGCGTAGAGGATACGGTTACCTTCAAGACGACACCGACCGCGCGTCGATGCGACTTACCGTCGCGGAGCTACGAGACTTCGAATTCTTCGTAACCATGGCAACGGGATGTTTACATCGCGTACATTGGTCCCATGGGAATACTATTCATCGTATGGAGTCGAAATTTTTTGTACATCCTCGCGAACGTTACCTTTAACGGTGACCGTAATTTCGCCTCGTTCCGAGTGTTTGTTTGGAAAATAAAAAAATGGATTATCTCCCTTATATCGTAAAATACCGATGCATCTTTAACAGGAGACGTACCTTTATAGAAGACGATACCGATCGAGACTCGTTGTGACGTTGAGGTACGATACCGACCTAGTGACGTTGCGTTACCTAGACATCGGACATTTTGAATTCTTCGTAACCATGGCAACGGAAACTTATATCGCGAAAAGTGATGTAACGGACGAACTATTGGTCGTATAGAGTTGAAATTTCGTATGTTAACTGGGGAACGTTAACTTTAATCGTCACGCGAATTTAGCCTCGTTCGAATCGTACAAGGCCGGGAATACTGATGCATCGTCTTTCGTTTCGTAGTTAATAAAATTTTCGTTTCGTTAATATTTTTTTTTTTTAATTATTATACGATCGGTCGTTCAGAGTGGTTACTTCTCCTGTTTTATACGATAAATTGGTTAGATTGTGGGTTGCATAAAATATATATAAGTCTAGGAAAGCTATGGATTCTATAGTGTCCCCGGCTTTCTTAATCGGAGGTAGTCATCGTGTTTTTGTTTTTGCAGGGAACGATTGTAGCGATGGCTTTTAGAGTATAACAGGAATTGTTTTTACAATAAACAGTTCTGCTGTTGCACTCTACGAGGCGTCGTTTAACGACGACTATTCATCAACGATGTGTTTTGGTTAATAACACTCGCAATGTTTATTATGAAAACATTGGGACGTTATTATCCCGAATGCTTTGTTTCACTTGATAACGACTATTTGTATTCTTCGGAACGATGCGAACGTTGTGTTTTGGATAATAGCGTGCGCAAGTGTTTTTATTAAAAACCATTGTGACGGTATTTTCCCGAATGCTTCGTTTCACTACGACCACCTATTCTTTTATTTCAGGGAACGTTTCGAGCGATGCCTTGGCGTCGTGTCACTACGACAACTCGGGAACGATGTTTTTAGGTTATTAACGGGCGCAACGTTTATCACGAATACGTTGTGTCGTTATTAACCATAATGTTTCGTTTCACAACGACTATTATTTTATTTCAGGGAACGATTCGAGCATACGTTATCGGAATACAGTGGGTCGTTACGTTATATAATATTCGTAACGCCTACCTGCCTCCGAGACTGTATCGTTTCATGGCGACTTTTTTATTTCAGGGAAACGTTTCGAGCGATGCCTTTTAGGGAGCAACATCAGGAATCGTTTTTGTAATATACCATCCTGATGTTGCACTCTATTAGGCGTCGTGTCACTACGACAACTCGGGAACGATGTTTTTTGGCTATTAACGGGAGCAACGTTTATCACGAATACGTTGTTCCGTTATTAACCATAATGCTTCGTTTCACAACGACTATTGTTTTATTGCAGGGAAACGATTCGAGCGATGCCTTTTAGGGAGCAACATCAGGAATCGTTTTTTAATAAACCATTTGCTGATGCTCTCTATTAGGCGTCGTTTCACGATGACTACTCGGGAACAATGTTTTTTGGTTCTAAACGAGCGCAACGTTTATCACGAATACGTTGTGACGTTAAGAACCATAATGCTTCGTTTCACAACGACTATTATTTTATTTCAGGGAAACGATTAGAGCGATGCCTTCTTGAGAATAGTTTGCAGGATATTTATCGTAATAAAATATCCGCATCCTACTTTCAACGAGGAGTCGTTACACGTCGACAACGTATGGAGCGATGCGTTTTAGGGGTCAGCAGCACGAATAGTTTTTGTAATAAACCATTCTGCTGATGCTCTCTATTAGGCGTCGTTTCAGGACGACTACTCGGGAACGATGTTTTTTGGTAATTAACGAGTACAACGTTTATCACCAATACGTTGTGACGTTAATTATCATAATGCTTCGTTTCACAACGACTACTCGGGAACGATGCTTTTTAGTTATTAACGCTAACAACGTGTATTACGATTACGTTGTGACGTTATTAACTATAATGCTTCGTTTCACAACGACCATTGTTTTATTTCAGGGAACGATTCGAGCGATGCCTTTTAGGAAGCAACATCAGGAATCGTTTAGTAATAAACCATTCCGATGATGCATCCTATTAGGCGTCGTTTCACGACGACGACTACTCGGGAACGATGTTTTTTGGTTATTAATGGCCACAACGTTTATTACGAATACATTGTGACGTTAATGATCATAATGCCTCGTTTCACAACGACTATTCTTTTGTTTCAGGTAAACGATTGGAGCGATGCCTTTTAGGGTGAAACATCAAGGATGGTTTTTTAATAAACCATTCTGATGTTGCACTCTATTAGGCGTCGTATCACGACGACTACTCCAGGAACGATGTTTTTTGGCTACTAACGCTCACAACGTTTATTACGAATACGTTGTGACGTTATTAACCATAATGCTTCGTTTCACAACGACTATACTTTTATTTCAGGGAACGATTCGAGCGATACGTTATCGGAACACTGGAGCTCGTTACGTTATATAATATTCGTAATGAGCTACTCTTTCCGCGACTGTATCGTTTCATGGCGACTTTTTTATTTCAGGTTACGATTCGAGCGATGCCTTTTAGAGGGACATGAGCACGAATAGTTTTATGTAATAAACCATTCTGTTTATGCCCTCTATTAGGCGTCGTTTCACGACGACAACTGAGGAACGATGTTTCTTAGTTACTAATGCTCACAACGTTTATTACTAATACGTTGTGACTTTAGTAACCATAATGCTTCGTTTCACAACGACTATTCTTTTATTTCAGGGCAACGATTCTAGCGATGCCTTTTGAGAGTAAAATCAGTAATCGTTTATAATAAAAACGGTTCTGGTGATATTCTCAATTAGGCGTCTTTACACAACGACGACGACGTATACGGACGAGAGCGAGGTCCTTTGCTTCCCGAGTTATCCAATGTTATTCTTAAACATTGGTAGCTGAGGAAACAGACGTAATCGTTCAAAGGCGACGACGTACACGGATGGATGAGAGCGACGTCTTTAGTGTCCTATTTCGTCCAATGTTGTTATTTATCATTGGAGGGCTTAGGACGCAAGAGGTAATCGTTCAAATACGACGACCAAGATCTTCACGCATCGTTTATGTAAGTATCGTTGTTTTTCAGGTAATGGTTTCGCGTGTCGGTTAGAAGGGCATTTATCCATACTGAATTAATTAACGATTCATATGGTTTATGCACTTCTTTCTGTTGCGCGTTCATCATCGGACACTACGAAGAAGTGGGCATCGTTTAGGTGAGTATCGTTTGAATATTATCTTTTTTTCAGGTAACGTTGGCGAGTGACCGTTACGAGTGTGTGTTCGTCGTTGAATAATCGATCAACGGGGGACTCACGCTCTGATCGGTGTTGCTTGTTAAAACATCGAATCGTTCAACGTTTGATGGTGAAAGAAGTGCGCTTCACCGTTTGGAATGAGAGATCCCCGTTGTATATTCGATCAACGGAGATTCCTCGTTCTAAGCGGTTGAGCGTTATAAACATCGATATCGTTTGCGAGTGCCCGTTAGAGCTCCATTCGTTTCTTAACGATTACAGGAAAGATCATTAAGGCGAATGTGGCTCCTTCGGTTATTCGTTCCACATCGCATCGTTAATAAATTTTTATTTCAGGTAATCGTTTCGCGTGTCCGCTATAATTGCATTCGGTCCATAATGAAGGAACGATCATTATGTCGTTTGCGGTTATTTCGGTTGCGCGTTCAGCTGCTGTCGTTAATAATATTTTTATTTCAGGTAAAGGTAATCGTTAGCGAGTGCCCGTTTGAACCTCACCCGAACCTTAACGATTAAACAAAGGATCTTGAGGTCGAATGAGGTTTCATCGGTTGTTCGTTTGACGTCTGATCGGTAACTGTGTTTGTTTTTCAGGTAATCGTTATGGAGTGCCCGTGAGAGCCTCATGTAGATCTTAACGATGAAGCGAACGATCATTAAGTCTAATGAGGTTCCGTCGGTTGCTCGTTCCACGTCGGATCGTTGAGCGTGCACGCATGGAGTTGACGTGGTCCTTCAGAATAAACGAACTGTGGATCAAGCCAGCTCTAGACGTTTGCGCTTTCAAATCATCGTTAATAATCTTTTTTTTTCAGGCAGATCGTTGAGCGTGCACGAATGGAGTGTCGTGTGCCCATCAGAATAAACAAACTGTGGTGCAAGGCCGCTCTAGACGTTTGCGCTTTCAAAGCATCGTAATAATATTTGTTTCAGGTATCGTTGAGCGTTCCCGCTTGAATTGACCAAGCCCTTAGCGAATAACGTATCGATCGCTAAGGCTTGTGCGATTCCTTCGGTTGCGCGTTATTCATCGTATTGGTTTGTTTTTATTGCAGGTCTAAAGAAACGAGATGGTCGCGTTGCCGCGATGAATCTTCTGTTGCCCATCGTTAATTCAAAAACAACGTTGGGAGCAGTTGATATCAATGCGGAGTCGCGTACGTCATCGTCCGTGAAGGTGAGTACGTTTCGGTATTCTAAGTTTTGGTAATCATCGATAAAAGTGGTACCCTCGTCATCGATGATTAATGTTGTTCCACTAGTAACGATAAATCATTAGATTGTAGGTTGCATAGGGTATTTGAGACACATGTAGTAGGTGAAAGTCTCGTGTCCGATGTGGACAAGTGAGATACACGTTTTCACGACACCTACAACATCGGTGCACGTATCGTATATATGCGCGTCATCGATGAAAAAACTTGTTCAACTCGTAACGATAAACCATTAGATTGTAGGTTGCAAAGGGTATTTGAGACATGTGTAGGTGAAAATCATCTGTCCAAGCAGTGGACCAGATAGACGATACCTACAACATCGGTGCACGTATCGTATATATGCGCGTCATCGATGATTAAACTTGTTCAACTCGTAACGAAAACCATTAGATTGTAGGTTGCATAGGGTATTTGAGACATGTGTAGGTGGAAATCGTCTCGACACCTACAACATCGGTGCACGTATCGTATATATGCGCGTCATCGATGAAAGTGGAAACTTCTTTGTATCTTTGCATTGTAATGGGAAATAACGATAAATCATCAGATTGTAGGTTGCAAAGGGTATTTGAGACATGTGTAGGTGAAAATCATCTGTTCTAAAAGTGGACTAGATAGACGATACCTACAACATCGGTGCACGTATCGTATATATGCGCGTCATCGATGATAAAGTTGCAGCGTAATAAAAAATTAGAGGCAATAAATCGCATTGGTCGTTTTTTCGTTATTTTACGATGCTCTATCGTGAATTTCGTTAATCGTTCCAAAAGAAGTATGTTATTTAACGATAAATATTTCATCGTTGCGAGTGGTCGGTTGTGGTAAATTTACGATAGGAAATCGTTATTTATTGTAATTGTTCCATAGTAAACGTTGAAGCGATATTTAATTTATCGATAAATTAGGTACTACCAATGTATCGTTAAATACTTAGTTTACTATTTATTGTTAAATAATACTACGACTATGTAGCGTCGCATAACGAAGTTTTGCGTTTCCAATATATCGAAGTATAAAAAGAAGCGTCGTATAACGTAGCTTGCTTTTTATGAATACTTCGTAAACAAACTGTTGCGTCGTATAACGAAATGTAGCGTCGTACAAAACAAAACTGTAGCTCGTTATCTATATTGCTGGTATAACGAAGTTTGTCGCTTCCACTGAATGTTGCCTCGTGCCTCGTAAAAAACGAAGTTTGTCGCTTCCTCTGAATACTTCGTTACCAATGTTGCCTCGTAAAAAACGAAGTTTGTCGCTTCCTCTGAATACTTCGTTACCAATGTTGCTCGTATAACGAAGTTTGTTGCTTCCTCTGAATACTTCGTTAAATGTTGCCTCGTAAAAAAACGAAGTTTGTCGCTTCCTCTGAATACTTCGTTACCAATGTTGCTCGCTTCCTATTTATCGATGAATACTTTATCGATACGTGGTACATCGTACCCGCCATTACCGACAGAAGACGATCTTCCTAGTACCATCGAATATTATTTGATGAAGTATTTAATAAGATCGCAAAAAAATACTTTGTCCAAACGAAAACAAAGGTTGTAAGTTTCGAACGTATATCAGTCGAGAGAAAATAGCGTCCTATGTATCGACTCCGTATAAAAGGGAGATTCGATAAAGCACTACGATATATAATTTTTATCGTAAAATAACGATGAAACACGGAATCTTAAAAAAATAACTGATGATGAAACACGGAATCGTTTAACATGGCATCGTTTCGTTAACAACGAGTAACGAACGAAAAAATATATGTAAAGATATCTGGTTGATCCTGCCAGTAGTCATACGCTTGTCTCAAAGATTAAGCCATGCAAGTGTAAGTTCAGGCCGATAAAATGGGCGAAACCGCGAACGGCTCAGGAACCGGACGTAATCCATTAGATCGTATCAATTCTAAATGGATAACTGTGGCAATTCTAGAGCTAATACATGCAACGATGCTTCGACTTTTTTTGTTATAAAAAAAAGGAAGAGCGCTTTTATTAGACCAAAGACCAATTCGAAAAAAATATATATACGGTAAAAGCAGTTTTTTAACAGACACGTGAAAAAAACCGTTTTTTTTCGATAATTTTAAGGTGACTCTGGATAACTTAGCCCGATCGCACGTCGTATAATAAAATGTACGACAGGTGACGGGTCTTTCGAGCGTCCGTCCCATCAACTTTCGACGGTCGGTATTAGCCTACCGTCGTGGTGATAACGGGTAACGGGGAATCGGGGTTCGATTCCGGAGAGGGAGCATGCGAAACGGCTACCACATCCAAGGACGGCAGCAGGCGCGCAAATTACCCAATCCCGGCACGGGGAGGTAGTGACGAAAAATATCGATGCGGATTTCTGGATGAGATACCGCGATCGGATTGAGAAGAATTTAAAATCTTCATCGACGAACGATTGGAGGGCAAGTCTGGTGCCAGCAGCCGCGGTAATTCCAGCTCCAATAGCGTATGCTAAAGTTGTTGCGTTTAAAAAGCTCGTAGTCGGTTTTGGTAGCTTCAACGTGACGAGCGGATCTTTTTTAACGGATAGATTTATCGTTTTGCTGAAAAAGCGTAAGTCGTTAAGGTGTTAAAAATACGTTCGAGAAGGACGAGTATCGTTTTCGCAAAGTGTGGAAGACGTTCCAGCATATCGATACCGCCGGGTAGGTGCGTCGGTTTTTAAAAAAAATAACGCACTCGGTGTACGCGATAGCGTCGGAAACGAATGTAAGTCGAGAAAAAAACGTTTCTCTAACTCTCGAATGACTATTTTTTTAAAAATCGCTTTAACGCAAGAGATATATATTATAAGCAAACGTTTTTTTCTTCGTTCGTTTTAAAAGATTAACCGTTGTCGTGTAACGTTGGCTATTATTATTATCGTCGATTCTTCGTTCGAAGATTAAGAGTCTTTTAAACGAAGGGTTAGATACGATAATGTTTTACTTTGAAAAAATTAGAGTGCTCAAAGCGGGCTATAAAAAATTGTCCGAATTACGAATTGCATGGAATAACGAAAAACGACCTCGTTTTTTCTGTTGGTCTGTTATTGGAAAATCGGAGGTAATGATCGAGAGGGACGGATTGAGGGCATTGGTATTACGACGTTAGAGGTGAAATTCTTAGATCGTCGTAAGACCGACTACAGCGAAAGCGTTTGCCAAAGACGTTTTCTTTGATCAAGAGCGAAAGTCAGAGGATCGAAGACGATCAGATACCGTCGTAGTTCTGACCGTAAACGATGCCGACCGGCCGTGCGTCGGATGTGAAGAGGACGCGGCGCGCAGCCACTCGGGAAACCTGAGTTTTCGGGTTACGGGGGGAGTATGGTTGCAAAGCTGAAACTTAAAGGAATTGACGGAAGGGCACCACAAGGAGTGGAGCCTGCGGCTTAATTTGACTCAACGCGGGGAAACTTACCCGGGCCGGACACCGTTAGGATTGACAGATCGAAAGTTCTTTCTCGATTCGGTGGTTGGTGGTGCATGGCCGTTCTTAGTTCGTGGAGCGATCTGTCTGGTTAATTCCGTTAACGAACGAGACTCTAACCTACTAATTAGATGGAAGGTTTTAATCGGTTCATATCGATTTTAACCCGTTCGAAAAATTGATTTTATCGCTTCTTAGAGGGACAGGCGGTGATAAAAGCCGTACGAGATTGAGCAATAACAGGTCTGTGATGCCCTTAGATGTTCGGGGCCGCACGCGTGCTACAATGAAGGATTAAAAACGACCTTGCGCGCGAAAGCGTTATGGGAAATCGCATAAATTCCTTCGTAATTGGGACCGTACTTTGAAATCGAGTACGCGAACGAGGAATTCCTCGTAGTCGCGCGTCACCATACGCGCGTCGATCAAGTCCCTGCCCTTTGTACACACCGCCCGTCGCTACTACCGACCGATCGAGCGTTTTGGTGAGGTCGTCCGAATGGATTAACGTTTTTGTTGTTTCCATAAAGACGATCGAACTTGATCGTTTAGAGGAAGTAAAAGTCGTAACAAGGTTTCCGTAGGTGAACCTGCGGAAGGATCATCAAATGGTACTTTTAACCGCACATATATAGCATTTGGCACATCTCGTTTCGGTCGTAACGAAGATTGTGTTTAAAACGTTTCGTGTAAATGGTGTGGGTGGATCGATATAAAATCGACCGATACGAGCCACGTTTACGTTAAAACAATCTTTAAATATTGTGGCATGGCATAAAAAGTTGCATTAAAAAAGTCTATATATGACTTACGGCGGTGGATCACTCGGCTCGTCCGTCGATGAAGAACGCGGCAAGACGCGATAAGTGATGTGATTTGCAAAATCCTTCAGAGATCATCGACATTTCGAACGCACATTGCGGTATCGAGGTAAGTAAAATTTCTCGATACCACGTCCTTTCGAGGGTCGTATACACGTTATATTTACAATTTTACTTTTTAAAAAAGTAATGCGAGAGATGGCTTTTTTATTATAAAGATGGTCTCTTTAGAAACGGTATGGTATTATATATATATATATTTCGTTGTATAAAGATCGAAAGAAAGGTAAAGGACGAAAACGAATAATATATATTATATATATGTTGAGACGACCTCGAATAGGGCGGGATAACCCGCTGAACTTAAGCATATTATTAAGCGGAGGAAAATAAACCAACTGGGATTCCCTTAGTAGCGGCGAGCGAAGAGGGATACAGCCCGACACCGAATCCTGGATCGACGATGATAACGATGATTACGGGACATGTGGTGGATGGGAATTTAACTACCGTCGGATATTGGAAAACTCCTAATCGTTCCGAGTTCATTCGAAAAGGGCTTTTCCCATAGAGGGTGTTAGGCCCGTAGGGACGTAAATTTACACGGAGTACCGTCGTCGAGTTAATTCCCGGGAGTAACGTTGCTCGTGAGTGCAGCGCGAAGTGGGTGGTAGGTTCCATCCAAGGCTAAATATTCGGACGAGTCCGATAGCGAACAAGTACCGTAAGGGAAAGTTGAAAAGGACTTTGAAGAGAGAGTTCAATAGAAC
>JACATO010001824.1:0-21338 GCA_018389105.1 Nautilus pompilius | reverse complement strand
GGAGGCCGTCCTAGCGGCCCGTGTCTTGTAACGAATGAATACGGACCGTATCTTGCCTGCAACCGGCCGGCAAACGCACGCGTAGAGAGAGAGAGAGCATTTAGTCGTCGCAAAGCATTCCGGACGGCTGAGAGGTGACGCTCAGGACAGACGCCAGGATGCAGGGACTTAGTTATTGCTGTTTCCTCCTCCCACCCTTCAGAAAAAGAAAAAAAATGGGGGGAATCGAACCGCTACCGACGAGAAGATGGACAGAGGGTTGGGGACGGGCGGGTCTCAGACACGGAAACAAAACCGGACGACCATTCCGACGGGGGCTCCCAGTCTACCGTGAAGGACGGTCGCCACCCGTATGGGTTCCTTGCTCCCTCGGCGACAAGATCGGAAACCGATGGCCAGAGCAGAAGCAGCGACGCCTGTCGGTATGATCCACCCGCGTGGAAAACCGTCGGACCTTGACAGAGCGGGGAAAAAACGGTCTGCGATCCGCTTCCCCTCCCCCCGTCGTGAAGCGATAAAACTTATCACCCCGGACAAGCGCACAACGCGGACGCCGGCCAACAGTTCGTTCGAAGAAAAGGGAGGGGGATATTAACGACCTGTCAACAGAACTAGAAATGGAAACTTCAGCCGCTGAAGAAAGGTTGGCATTTTTCCATTTAGTTTGTGTGGTGTGTGCGTGTGGTGTGTGCGTGCGTGTGTGTGTGTGCGTGTGTGCTTGTGTGTGTGTGCGTGCGTGTGTGTATGTAGTGTGTGTGTGTGTATGTGTGTGTGTATGTGCGTGTATGTGCGTGTGTGTGTATGTGCGTGTGTGTATGTGTGTGTGTCGTGCGTGTGTGTGTATGTGCGTGTATGTGCGTGTGTGTATGTGTGTGTGTGTGCGTGCGTGCGTGCGTGTGTGTGGTGCGTGCGTGTGTGTGTGGGTGCGTGCGCGTGTGTGTGTGCGTGTGTGTATGTATGTGCGTGCGTGTGCGTGTGCGTGTATGTGTGTGTGCGTGTGCGTGTGTGTGTGTGTGTGTGCGTGCGTGTGTGTGAAAAGGCAGAGTCTGTTTCCTCTTAAATCCATAAAGGAGAACGAAGCAGAGCAACAAACAACAATATATTAAATAAAAAAGGGGGAACTTCCTTCACGCGGACTTGAAACAAATAGCTGGAGTTCTGTATTCGACTGGCATGCAGTGAAATGCCATAAGGGCGTTGCTATGACAACCAGCTACGCAACAGCAATAAGAAGCTGGGGGAGGCGGCGGCGGCGGAGAATACGTGAAATTTAAAACGGTAGTGGGTGCAGACGGTCAGTTATTCTGGTTTTCTCTTCGTTACTGCGCTCTTAAACGATAGGCAGCGTCTCGTGGGGTGTCTCTCCCCCCTCCCTTTTCCCCCCAAAATTTAAAAGCAAAAAAAAAAAGTGCATTTGCAGTGTAAAGACGGGGGAAGCAACCGAACATCTTCAGGCTGACCAATTTATGTTTCAGCCTTGAATGAGACCTGCGCACCGTTCTAGCTAGTATACGAGTCGGACTATAGCTTGAGGGCCCGCCGTACCGCGTCTTAGCGAGCAGGGAAGGCTCATTCAACCTCAGGAGCAACGAGAGCATCTGGAAAGAGGGGGGAGGCGTAGATCTTAGCCCCGATCCCCTCCTTTCTTTAAACAGATTTCCGCCAAGCCGAAAAACTGGTTTCCGCTTACAGGTAATCCAAGTCACTCGCCGATGCCCGTTTTCAGTTTCCGGTCTCGACACGTGCATCCTTTCCCCGGCGAAGCGCAAAGCCTACGCACACAGAGACGCGGCCATATTTGCTTAGCCTTCGGCCGGCCAATAAAGATGACGCCGAGAAGCAAAACGAGACGCAAAGCTCGATAGCAAAGCACATTAGTTAATTATAATACTAACAATTATATACGTCATTAATTAAACAAAATCTATTAAAGGTTTGCTGCTGCTTTATAAAAAACAAAAAAACTTAGACGTTAATTCAAGGCTTCATTCTAAATAACTGCCCCCATCATCATCATCATCATCATCATCATCGTGGAACACAAGTGCCAAGTTCTGCGCAAAGATATCCACCAGAGGAACCTACCCTGGTGTGTCGGTTTCCTGCACCCAGCGGAGAAGAACGGGGTGCGGAAGTCAGCCTCATATGCCTCCATTTTAGATGCGGGAGGAAACCCACGCGGCCGGCCGGTTAGGAGAAGAGACGAGACCGTGCCAGAAGGGTATGAGGAACTGCTCCCCCTCTCTCTCTCTCTACTTCATTAATAATTCGGTATCAAGGCAGGTATCCATCCTTACAGGTAAGAAAACCTCGGAACTACATTTGTTTGGCAGATATTTTTTTTAAATTAAAATTTACCAGATTTTTTTTTTGGTTCCAGTATGAATGGCAAATGTTCAGGGTTCAGTTAAACAAATAAATTCGTGACCAACTTCCACTATCATTTATTTAGTTCATATCGCAATCCTCCATCCACCACAACTATTTTCATTCACTTCATTTTAAATGATAATCAGCAATCTGTAGATGTCATCTATTTTAAAATGACACCTGGCTTCTTCTTCTTCTTTCTGTCGGACTGTTGAGGAAACCATCGGACACGACACTTATCGAGAGATGGCGGGTTCGTTCTCCGCCCCAACAAACTCTGTTCCGAGCCCCGCCTTTCGGTCTCTAAACGCCAACCACACGCCGCCAGTAGTTCACCTGCGCCGGCACTAGCACACCTGAGCGACAGAGAACGTCAGCTGTTTCTGTCTCCTTAGATCGATCGCCTAGAAATCGCTTTATTATGGAAATTAGGGCCGATTTATCGGGATCGATTATCTAAATGGCAGCGGAGAATCCTGCCCCCTTTCCCTTCCCTTGTGTGGACGAGTGACATAAGTATCTTTTTTTAAAATAATATTCTTAAAATTCTACATCAATGTTTTAATTCTTCCTGTACGTTAAATAAGGTAATAATAATAATAATTATTATTATTATTATTATTATTATTATTATTAATAGTAGTATTTATAACATAACTCAATAAAAACTAGACTTTAGGGAATATAATAATTGTTGTTTTACACCAAGAAAAACTCAGGTAAAAAGCAAATTCAATTAGAATAAAAGGTAACTATCAATCGGAGGATTTACCCCGACCCATGGATCTCTCCGGGTCACACATACATTCCGTTTTATTATTTAAATAGCTGACAGTATGATCTCTGTACAGGGATATTCAAACATTTAACACATGTACAAACGATTTTAGAATGGATGAGTGAAACAGAAAGCCGGGTGAGATTTTCTCTCACTTACTCACTGGCCGCTGGAGACGAACCAGCCATAATCGTGGCGGAGTCTTGATTCGGCGGGTCTGGAGAGGACAGCGAACCGGCGGCACCCTCAGCGTGTTCTAACCGACACCGCTGCAAAGCTCAAGACTGCGTGACCCGATCGGGTGTATCTAGTGGGTACCACATCGCCTTGATATATATATATGTTACTAATACTCGTTTTTGATTGGTAAAAGAGATGGGGAAATTCGCACCGCGGGACAAATGCCTCGGTTCGGCCGATATGTTTCTAATCTACAGGTGATAATAATAATAATTTTAAAAAAAAACGTATTTATTTATACACCACCAATTTATAAGTCACCGACTAGCTTAGATACAGCGTCGGACCGCGCTCCGAAATGGCCGATTCGAACCCGAGCAGAGACCAACTCCAGCAATTCGATCAGTTTAATTCGTAAGAATGAATTGCATCTTTCCCCCCCCTAAACTCACCTGCGAGACAAGTCAGGGTTTCGAGTTGACAACTTCCCGCAAGGTTCAAATCGTTCTAGTATATATATATTTTTAAATAAAAATTAAGTGACAATTTCCATCCCCTTAAAAACGATCAATTCCGCAATTTTCCGTGGGTGTCCCGAATTGCAGCCACGTGGGCACACACACCCTTCCTCCGACAGAACCGCAGCACCGACGACATGGCCGGCGTCAAGCTCCTCGGCGCTCTCGTGGACGGAAAACGAGATTTTAGCGACACCGTCACCGATTTCCTGCGCCCTGAAATGGGGTCTGCTGATGTCGTAAAAACCTGTCGAATCGTATCAAGCTATTACCGGAAGAAGAAAACAAAAAAAAAAAAGGGGGGAGGTTATGAATTCGTTGCAACCTTTAAATAACAACAACAACAACAATAAAATCCTGCACTTTTTGTGTTGTTGTTTTTTTTTTAGTGAATTAAATAAAAAAAAAAAACCTATCTTCTGACGGCGTCAACGGGAGAAAAAAGGGGCGAACCTATGACAACCCCCGGTGTCGTGAACTCGTGAGGATTCCGTCCGACATTAGTCACGTGACTGCGACAAACCACACGCAATGGCGCGGGAGACAACTTATCGAGCTCGGTATATATTTTCTTCTGAACCTCTGATATACAGACATTCATCACGGCCGGTATATCGCCCAGAACTTCCGACACACGCACACACACACAGACAGACAGAAAATGTATCTAATAAATAAACCAAACAGCGGAGTAAGACGAATCGGTGATTAAAGGTACGAAAGGTAAAATCCGTGTCGGTGGCTCGGAACTGCTTTCGCACTCAGGCGCACCACGGTGTGCCTGCCTGACACCCAATCTGTGCCGAACACGAGCCTGCCGTTTGCTTTCCAATTGTATCGGATCGAAACAGATGTTTTGCCCGGTGGAACACGAGCACTTATCGACACACACACACCCCCCCAAACCTTTACCAGCCAAAGTAACCTGATGAAAACAAATGCAGAAACTTTAAAAAAAAAAAATCGTCACCGATCGAAATAGAAAGTTAGCGGTTCGAATGAAGCTGCTACACAGGCCAGGAAACACCTCAGCCGCCTGACTCTGGAACGTGTCACAGTCTGAGCGGGACGGGTCTTCCCGAATTTTAAGCACCAATACGGGAGTCGTTCTGAGCAGGAAGTCTGCTCGGAGCATCGATGGAACTTTCAGACTCGCTGCCAATAACCGTCGCTTTTCTCCGCCCAGAAGAAGAAGAAGAAGAAGTCCCACCGCGACGCGCAACATCGGACACGAAAGCAGCTGACCTCCCGAACTGACCGATCCCCTTCCTCCCTGCTTTGAGAAGTGGCTGCGTTGCATTGTGGGAACCTGTTTCAAATTCAGTACAGCGACAGTGTTTAAAAATAGAAAATTAATTAATTAAATTACAATTTTTATTAGAATCATTCAGAATTTCCATCTTTAAAAGACGTGTCGGTATATAACTCTTAAAACGATAAAATAGACTGATATTTAAAAAAAAACACTTCTGAGGCTAAAAATGTTTGTTCCTTTCTGTCATATTCGGGGGAGGATGGTGATCAGAGATTTCCGAGATCCGGTGGATGTGCTCCGTACCTTTCCGATGAAAAGAGATGTAAAGTTTTTTTTTTTTAAAAAGGAATAAATATTAACAAGAAGCGGAATGCGAAGGAGAAAATGGCCCTTCTTCCGCAAAACTGAAGAGGTCATCATCATCATCATCATCAGACAGCCTCTCTCTCTCTCACGGCGGAAACCGGTGTCGGGTCAGAAACAGATCAAATTGCTGTGTGTGAAGCAACCGGACAAAAGCCCAAACTGGTTTCAACATCGCAAAGGGTTAACGCATCGGAGGGGGGGGGGGGACGAACGCGTCGAGAGAATAGTACGGAATCGAGAGGTTCCGGCTGGCGGCCATATTAGCCGGTCGGGATAGCCATGTAAATCCAAAGGCTGGTTTGATAATTAAATCAGCTTTGTTTGTTTTTTGTTGTTTTGCTGAGTTGTTCTTGTGTTGGTTGGTTTGTTTGTTTGCTTGTTTGTTTGTTTGTTTGTTTTTGTTGTTCTGCTTCGTTGCGCATGAAGGTTTCGGTCAGTTCGTGCTCCGTTCTCGTTCTGTTCAGAAACCAAACCGACGATGTCCACGCGTCAGATCGGGCGACGATATCAGAGACAGCAAAATAATAACTGGTTTTACTCTCTCTCTCGTCAGGTAATCATTTTCGGCAAATGAAAGAAGTTACATTAATTCACCACGAATCAGCGATGCTGGGAATTTCGAACTACTGACCAGGCAGTGGACAGCGTACGTAGCCTGGCAATCCCCTCCTCCTCTCCAGTGATCCGGATCCCGATTAACGCTACATGGTATTTTCGAACAGTCCAAGACTCGGCAACAGTCCGACCGAGACCTTCGCCGATACTGATGACGTCACGATATTTCGGCGTGGTACTTCCTGATAAATTCCCAGTAAGAAATAGGGCCGAGGAAGGGGAGACTAATAGGAAAAGAAGGGGAAAAAAAATTCGTTTTCCGATAACGTAATTTCGCTTTAAACCAGTTACTGCGCATAAAACCGTAACGCGGGGGGTGGTGTGTGGTGTTTTGCAGTTTTAAATGGACAGAAAAACCTCTCGATTTAATCCGCGAAGAGAAAGGAAAAGCTGACGTCTACATTTCAGTCTGATTCCTGCTAAACAGAAGCGTTCGTCCAAATATGGCGGGTCTGCGGAGACGACGGCGGCGGCGGCGGCAACAGATTCGGGCGGAGAACGCGCGCGGTTATCTCCCCCTCCCGCTGAGCGGCGGGGACGGCGTCAGGGGAGCCAAGTCAGAAGCCGGCCGGAGAGCGAGCGAGAGAACTAACACGCGGCGGTGTGTAGTATTTATTACCTTGATAACTGGAAAGTTGGGAAGTTGGGGGGGGGGGGACCGAACGGACGATATAAATCTAATCAAACGCTGACAGAAACAAAAAAAAAAAACAACCTTTTTCTTTGTTTTTTTTTTTAAAGAAGAAGAGTCTTTATCAAGCGGTCTGAGAGCCCCGGATGCCCGCATCGACCCCTGACCTTTAAGACAAAGGCCACGCGGAGGATTGTTTACGTTAGGCTAAATAGACCACCGCCTTGGAGAAGTTAAATTAAGTTCTGAAAATTCCGGAAGTTATGGGATTTTTAGTCTTAAGTGAGAGAGAGAGAGACGGCCGGAGCCGGTAGAGATACGGGTTTCGCGAGAGAAAGAAAGCGAAAGGCGAATACGGAACAAGAGTAATCCCCCCTCCACCACCCTCCTCCACACTCTCTCGATAGAAAAAACCCCCAAAAATTAAATTAAATGGCGTAAGTTCGACTGTTTTAAATTCCGCACGCACGAGGATAGGCGAATCAATCACAAAGAGTCGCCCTAATAAGTGCCACGTCCGCCCCACCCACCCACCGGGCTGCAGTGTACGCCGTCCAATCGATAGCCTAATAACTAACAATGCGCTCCTCAACAATCGAGGAATGGCGCTTAAAACAAAAACAAAGAAAGCTAATTCACTCTACAGACCGGGAGGGTAATTACTGGTCTGGGGCGGCCCCTGTTTACCTCGCCTCGTTCGCTGTTGATTCGGACCCCAGAAGAAGTCTGGGTGGGTGGGTGGGTGGGAAACAGAATGACAGAGCTCGACGAACGGCCGTCTGTAAATCCTCAACTTACCCAACCTGTGCCCCTAGCAAGGGGCTCGGGTTTTCAGGGGTAGCTGCTAGCCGAGTCCCGATCCCCTACACACTCGCGGGTCAACAGATACGGAGCTTCCCTCTAATCTGTTTACTTTTCCTTGATCAGTTATTCGGTTTCAAACCATAGAGCCGACCCGACTCCTCGCCCCTATAACCCCGACGAGTCCCCCTCACTCTACATAAACCGCCTGGAATTCTTGTAATCCAACAGACTGATGTAAAAGCCTAACCGCGGCTTTCTCCTGTACGTTGTGCCCCATCCTCTTTTCAACCCGATGTCACAGATCGCACTAAAACAAGAGCAGACGTCGACGGAAGTTGCGAGAATTCGTTCGTTTCGATTTAGAATTAAACGGCTTTTGTTGCACACCTGAGACTAATTAATCAACGTGCGCGGTTAGAAGAGGGGGGGGGCCCCGGCGGCTACTGGGGCTGTTTACGTTTTCAGGGCCCAAACCGAGCCTTTCGCTGATACCTCACCTGGATAACGCGGAGTCGCTGAACGTACTTCCAGCCACGGAGCGAGCTCCCGTCTACACGGCCACTGGGTGGGGTGAAGGGGTTTCCAATGTGCGCGTGATACAGGTGAGTTCGCGCGTGCGTGTGAGGGGTCACGGTCTTTCCGAAAAGTACCAAACGGCGATCAGCGGTTTAAGTGGATTAAGAAAAACTCTGCTGGTCTCGACCGGTTTAGGCGGACGATGTTGAAGGGCTGCGACAAGGCCCGGGTCCACCACGGCCGACCATCTATCTTCTCTTCTAAGCTGGTGCTTGCTGATTCCTTCCTGTTTCGACTGCGCGTGCCGGCAGACGGACCCGGTTTCCCTGGTAGAGCGAGGTGGGTTGAGGGGAGGGAGGGAGGGAGGGGTCGGCCACTCCGCTCTCCCCCCTCTTAGGGGCCCCCGCAATCGAGAAACGCCAGAGGAGGAGGAAGAATTAAACACGTCGCTCCCTCACGCTTCTCGGTCCCACCACCCCCCCCATCACTGCCCCTTCATCCTCAACAAAACACTCGATCCCCTGTCCACGCGCGCGACCACCGACCGCTACCAGGTGGCGCGTCTCGCGGGATCCCCGTCCGCGATCTCGTTTTAAGGAATGGCGCGAGACGACGACATCCATCCGTCGAGTTCCCCGTCTAGGTATCTCGCGGACAGGGGTCGGTCGGTCTTCTAGAGCCAGCCGGACAGCAGCCTATTCCTGTCGCCTGACAAGACACGCGAAAAAATCCCGAAGGAAGTTCTCCAAAAGGGAGCGATCGTCAGCGGCCGTAGTCCCCCTGGACCCTCCCTACAGCACAGAAAAAAAAAAAAAAAAAAAAAGAGGGGGGAGGGGACAGCGCCAGCCGGAACGTTAAAGTCCCAATTCTCCATTGTCCACTTCCGGACGATGCGAGCTCCATTCCTCCTCTCCCCCTCAGCAAACAAACCATCTCCTCTCCTCGCGGTTCCCATGGCGACTGCTGGTACCATCCAGCCAGGTAACTAACTTCCTAATCCACCGGCTCGCGGTGTTTACAGACGTGGAGCCCCAGAAAGGAGTATCCATCCCCCCCTTACCCTCTCTGGCTCGTAAAATGGATTCCTCTAGGCCCTTAACCTCTGGCAGGAGGAGGGCAGGCGACGAGGAAGCAGATCATCCGAGAGTCTCTAGCGCGGTCCGAGCCCCGTCAATACGGGAGGTTCGTAAACACGTCTCAACAATGGCGTCTGTTGGCGCGGTGCCAGCGCGTGTAAATTATTACTATTATTACTATTATTATTATTATTATTATTATAGTAGTAGTAGTAGTTCTCGCCGCCATCCTGAGATCCAGGGGTCGCGCGATTTCTTTCTTCTCTTTATCTGGTCTGGTTTCGTCCTCCTCGCTGCTGCTGCTGCTGCGGCTGCTGCTGCTGTTGTTGTTGTTGTTTGTTTTTAATAAAAAACCGGAATTGACTCCGAAACGGTCCCGTCCGTCCGTCCGTCCGCGATGGCGGCTGGGGAAGCAAAACTAGGGCAGTTCTTCGAGTGTCTACCCCCATCCGCTCAGGAGGGGTCTGGCTGGGGCCCTGACCGTGCAGCACCAGACACGCGAGAGGGGGAGGGAGACAATACCGTCCGTGTCTTATTGTAGCGTATCCGAGAAATCGCTGCCCCACCCTCCTCCCCTCCGGACGCCTGGAAGGCCGGGCGAGGGGGGAGGGAGAGAGGGGGAGGGGGGGGAGCAGAGGACCGCCAGGTTCAGAGCGGGTCCGGAGGAGGCGGCAGCCAGCCCCCGCCGCCGACTGACCGACCGACCGACCGACCGAGGCACGGCGCCACTCCGAGCGGTCGCCATGTTGAACTAGACCCATTCCCGCTGAAGCAGGGGGGACTCGGCCGACGCGGGGTATTCAGCGGATCCCGTGACCCGCCGCCCACGACAGACCCGACCCCCCTCCGCGGGGACCACACAACATCCACTTACCGTTTTCGGCGCTCGGGGAGGTTCGATTCCGGTCCGGGAAGCGTCGGAAGCGGGGAGAACGGATTTTTTTTTGTTGTTTGTTTCTTCTGTTGGGCGAAGCGCGGAGATTAATGCACCGCCGCCGCCGCCGCCGCCGCGTCACGTGACCTGTCATCTTGAAGCGCTGTTATTTACCGAGGCTCGGATATTTATAGCGCCGCCGGGGGCCCGGGCAGCCAATCGGAGCTCGGCCACGGAGGCTGAACCGGGCCCCGGCGAGGAGGGATCTCTCTCTCTATTCGCGCTCCGTCCTCACAGTTCACGACAATTAAGAGACAAAAAAAAAAAAAAAAAAAAAAAAAAAATATCCACTCGCGCGACGAATTAGTTCTCCGAGATTAGCCGGCGGGCGGATCAGATATTAATCCCCTGCCCTCCCCCCCCCCCCACGAAAGAGAATTCGGACCTTTAAATAAATGGCGTTATAAAGAAGGCAAATATATATATATATATTGTCTGTGTGTGTTTCTGTTGGCAAACTTTTGCATTACGACTCGAGAGCTGTAATTAGAAAGTAGAACTAACGATAAGCTACGGTCGCTGATAGATAATCAGTTAATCTGCTTAACTAAGACGTGAAGATACTGGGAAAACGTTATGTAAACGCGGAAGAGAAAATGATTCCTTCCTATTAATAATAAGAAAGAACCAAACTGGTGATTTTTGTTTGTTTTTTAAAGGTGGGGGGAGGGAAAAGTATAGATTTTCCTTTCAGAAAATTAAAGATTTGCTTAAAAAAATCGAACTCTGGCTGTTGTTTTTTTTTTTTATTTCTCTATAAATACTGAAACCTACTTTTCCGATTCTCCTGAAGAGCTTTTTAAATATTACCTGTGTGTGTGGTGTGTGTGTGGTGTGTGTGTGTGTGTGTGTGTGTGGTGTGTGTGTGTGTGTGTGTGGTCTTTACGTCTTGTGTCGCGAGTTAGAAAGTGACTGTCTACTCGGTCCGCGGCTCGGGCCTTACCCGAGTGATGGACAGATCCCCTACCCCACTCCTCCCACACTGCTGCTGCACTTCAGGTAAATAAGGAAGAAGTCGTAATTCGGGAAAGCAAAAGTAGATGAAGCCCGAAGGACAAAAAACGACGCGAGGTTCGTTCTTTTGGCCGTCCGCTCTCTCTCCCCCTTTTACGAAAGTGAGGCCTTTCCGAAAATTGCCTTGTTTGTTTCTTTCTAATTACGAAGTGAAGGTGTGGGGAGGACGCACACACACACGCACACGCACACACACACACACACGCACACACACGCACACACACACAAAAGGGGTGGTTCGTCTGTAAAACAATTTTTAGAAGGGGCTGCGTCGTGACAGGTGCTAGTTTTACTGCTGACAGAAATGTAGCGAAGAAGCCGGGGTATATTTATTTCTTCCGATTCTCGTCACTCCCACGGTGTCCCGACGAAGGGGTTTGTAGGGAACTCCGAGAACCGCCCGTTCCCATCCTTTTTTTTTTTTGGCACCTAAAAATAAAAAGGGGTAACCGGGAAAGTCGGTAAGGTGGCTGGTAGCCGTTTTCGATTATCGCGGCGCTAATAAACCTTCTGCAGAGCCTTGCGTATGCGCGTGCGTACTTCGAAAGGGCTCCAGCATCAGCTCTTGTAAATTTTATGATAACAGCCCCGTAAACCATCACCTTCCGCTCTAACAACTCGAGCAGCAAGAAAACAACGAAAGAATTTTTTAAAAAAAAGATATATATATGAAAAGGCAAATTTTTGTTTTTTTAAATCTCCTTAATTTCTGTATCGATCAGAAATATTTTAAAGAGTTCTAAACGTCCCCTCTCGGTTTCATGGGTAACGATCGGTAACGGATCGATAAATTCGAAATTCCCTTTTCTTAGTCCTCTAACACCGGAAGAGAGATTTTTTTTGCAATTGCCGGAGAAATTGACTATGACTGTCAAGTTCCATAATAAATGGAAGGGTTTCTGTTCACCCTATAAACCGTCTCTAACCGTTCGATCATCTCCAGTAGATTTACAATCGATTTCGACTATTGGGATTCGCCTATTTCGGAGGCATTCCCACCATCTTGAAAAACCACCCTCGACTTCCGTAATCTTTATAGTAAAACGGACTCCTGTGACTTTCCTAATTTTAATAATAAATGGGCAGCCGTAATAGGATCGCAATAAATCTACTCTGACATTTAGCGGTTTTCACTGTAACTGTAATGATCTTTAACATCATTAAACCAGAACATCAAACATGAAAGAAAAGAAGTTCTAGTTATCCTTGGTTTGTCCACATATAGAATATGCTATGCAGTCTTCCTTAGAAAACAGATATTGATTAGAGAGCGCGTTCGTTCGCCACGAAGTACTTCCGGGTCACAAGCATTTGGAATGTAATAAGGATGGAATATATAAGATTGGTCCTGTTTGAATGTTAGACGTTAACAGAAAGACCCAGTGTAGGCTTTTTTTTAAAAAAAAAAAGAAACAATTATGGGAATTGAACGTGTGGGCATTCCGGTTATCTAAAATCAATATTAATGTGGTTGGGGGGGAGGGAGAGAGGGGGTAGGTGATGATAACAAATTGGCTAAAAAAAATTTTCCCTTGGTTCTCAATATCCGCAGTAACCAAACCTATTTCCACACCGTTTCTGGAGACTAGTTCCTTCCGCTTCTGACGCCCACCGCAGATTCTATAGTAATCCGGCGAAATGTTGAAAAAGCTCTCTCTCCTCTCTCTCTCTCTCTCTCCTCTCTCTCTCTCTCTCTCTCTCTCTCTCTCTCTCTAGCTCTCTCTCCTCTCTCTCTCTCATCATCGCTCTCTCTCTCCATCATAGATCTCTCTCTCTTTATCACTAGATCTCTCTCTCCTGCTCTCTCTCTCTCTCCCTCTCTCTCTCTCTCATCACTAGATCTCGCTCTCTTTATCACGAAATCTCTCTCTCTCTCTCTCTCTCTTATCTCTAGATCTCTCTCTCTCTCTCTCTCGCTCTCTCTCTCTCATCACTCTCTCTCTCTCTCCATCACTTCTCTCTCTCTCCATCTCTCTCTTCATCACTACTCTCGATCTCTCTCTCTCTCTCTCTCTCTCTCTATCTCTTATAAACGCAATTTCTCTAAAACTCGGGAAGATTTATTACTTGGCTCTGTGACTCTCTCCTTGTTACTCGTGATTTCTAGAGTAAATGGGGGGGGGAGAAAACGTTATAGTAAACGGAAAAAAAAGTTTATGGTACTAAAACCATTTTTCTTTTCTTCTTAGATTACTGCACCATATATATGAAGAGTCGTGACATACATACGTAATTCCTATATCAACTAGAAAGACTTGCACGTGTCAATAACCCACCTCTGACTCTTGTAACCTCTATATTAACTAAAGAGAAACGTTGTAAAATACCCGTTTGTCGTTTTTAACTTTAGTAACTTCTGCGGTAACTAGAAAGAGTCGCGACGCGCTATCAACTTTTTAAAAAAAACAACAACAACAAACAAACTTTCGGAATCCCTGCAATAGATGTAAAAAAAAACAGAAAAGATCTGTGACGGCTTTAAAGGTCGTTTTACAACTCTACTTCCGGTAAAGGTGGGATGGCGATATGCAACACCTCTACGACGACGACGACGACGACTCTGTGCGGATTCTCAAGGAACTAATCGAAAGAGGAAGGGGAAAAAAAGGGACTAACTTACCACCGCGAATCTCTTTTTGACTTTCCCAACAATTTGTTGTTAAGTGGAACGATCGGCAACAACTTTATTAATTTTCTGATTGTCGTAATTCCGGTAGGGAATTTTCAGGCTTTTTTTTTGTTAATTTAAAAAAAACAAACTACTACTGTATCCGAGAGAAGAGCCGTTACTCTCGTCTTTCGAGGTCGCCCTACAGCCAGAAATACCTGTCACTTTTTAAGAAGAATTTCTTTCTTAAAAAAAATTTTTTTTTTTTAGCAGTTTTTGTAATTTTTGCCGATCTGCTGCGATAGTTTCCTCGAATCGCTTTTGATTCTTTTATTTATTTATTTATCTATTTCGATCCGAATCTCGAGATTTCTAGCATCTCGCCGTTTCCCACCCCTACCCACCAGATTAAACATTGCACAGATATGTAAGTAAGGAAACAGAAGAGATGTAGTACTACATCTAGGCTACACAGTCCAGAGAAGAAGGGAATACTGTATCATCATATTTATTTTAGAAAATGTGTAGTCACTAGGCTGGAAGGTTTTCCTTCCATCTTATTTCCTCTGTCGATTCATCTCTGCTTATAGAGTTTCCCGTTAGGCGACTGGAATCGACCTCGTTATTGGCTTTCTCCCCCCGCCCAACCCCCTTTTTTCCTCCCCATATATTTTGAGGTTGTCTTTTGAAACTTAAAAAAACACTCCGCAATCTGCAGCCATGTCTGCTCGAGGGTGATCCCTCATTGGTAATTATATCAAGCTAATAAAGCAGAATTCCATTTCTTTCGTCGACATAAGGTCACTATCTAAATGTACTGCTCAAAGTGCAGCCTCGTTTATATTTGCGATTCTGTGCCAAACAGTTTATTTTGTTTTCCGTACTCAATGGGTTAACTAAGTGTTTGACAATCACATGAAGCAATCTGTTGCAATTTGAATTATTATTATTATTATTATTATATTATTATTATTATTATTATTATTATTATTATTATTATTATTATTATTATTATTCTGTTTGTTGTTATGATTTATTATTTTATTATTATTATGCACATGTTTTTCGATTATTTTTGTTGTTTGTTTTTTTTTTATAGTGCCAACAACCCTCCCGAGATCGAATACCTGCTTCACGGGAGCCTCAGATTGTCAGTGGATGACCATAGATACTGGTAATTTGTTGTTTGCTGTTGTTGTCTATTTCTTAATTGGCTGCCGATCCGCAAAATCTATTCCCCATCTACCGTCCGCTAATCTCTGGGGGATAATTTCGGTTTCGATCGGCTTTCCGAAAAGTGCGCGTTAGGGTCCGAAGTAGAAAGAAGGCCACACACACACACACACACACACACACACACGCACACAGATCGAACCCACGCTATCAGCCAGAAAAGCAGGCGAGATATCAGGTTTACGCTGACGTCGACCTCGCCGGTTTGACAGCTTAAAAGTTGATGCAAATGATATCAAGAGCCGAGACGCCGACGACAAACGAGCATCATTTTCCGTCGGTCTTCGCCGTGGAAGGAAAAAAAAAAAAAATTACCACGTGACTGGTTTCGGTGACGCGTACTTATGTTTTCCATGCGAAGGATAAAAAATTTAAAAAGGGAATTTTTTTTTTTTTTTAAATACAAACGAGATTTTGAGTTTCATGCGGTCATATGTAGAAGCTCGTTTTCTTATTTTCATTTTTTTTTGTGTGTGCGAACCAAAGGTCCGCCACCTTGGTTACCATTTCCATGTTTCTCTACTTTTACTCTACTTTCCATATGCGCGCTTCATTTATTTGTTTAATATTATATTTGTGACGCTTTGGTTACAATCTCTCTCTGCCTGTGTACTGACGTCATCTCGCTCTCTGTACTGACGTCATGTCTCTCTGCCTGTGTACTGACGTCATATCTCTCTGTACTGACGTCATATCTCTCTCTTTCTGTACTGACGCCATGTCTCTCTGTACTGACGTCATGTCTCTCTGCCTGTGTACTGACGTCATATCTCTCTGTACTGACGTCATATCTCTCTCTTTCTGTACTGACGCCATGTCTCTCTGCCCGTGTACTGACGTCATATCTCTCTCTGTACTGACGTCATATCTCTCTCTCTGTACTGACGCCATGTCTCTCTGCCTGTGTACTGACGTCATGTCTCTCTCTCTCTCCATCTCCCCCCCTCTCTCTCTCTCTCTCCTCTTTTTTTTTGCCATTTTTAATTTTTTTTAAAATTCAATCTGACATAAGTTTTCTTCCTATGGGGTCGAGAAAGGGTTCGCCGACGGATGGGGAGGGGGGGAACAGAACAAACTAGTCTAATTTTTCCTTTTTTTTTAATATTAAAAACCAAACAAGTAGAGAGGTCGGACGTCTCGGCCGCTCGCTCACATCCATCCCTCTCGTGCCCGCACCTGACTAATCCATTTTCGATAAGTTCAGCTTCTTTTGGCGGCCCCACCCCCTACGCTTCGTTAAAAGGAAGACGTGTGATGTTTACCTGGCCGTCCAGTCTCCTCGGCTCACGCTGATAATACAACAACAAAAAAGGGCTGGTGACGGCCGACGTAGACGAACGTGGTCCGGAAAAACCTTTCGTCGGTTTAAAAAAACACCAGTCCGTCCATCCGAGTCGTCAGTCAGGGCAGTCACGTGACTTCTACCGACTACGTCACGCAGGTGTCATGTGCTTTCGAGAAACGCATCTCGACCCTCCCTCTGCACCTGGTGTGACTTTATTCTCGGTTAATTTGTTTTGAAGTTTCAGTTTTGACGAGGAGGGTGGCCTTTGATGTCAGGTTTATCTGCTTCCAGTTCTCGTCCACTCGCTCTTCTCCCCTCACCTGATAATTACTCATTAGCAAAAGGTGTGCTTTGATCTCCTGCATCCAAAAAGTAGGCAAGCATTTGTTTAAGACACGTATTATAACTCATAGGAAATCTGTCTGTTCAAACTGATAAAAGGATCCCTAGTCTCTTATTCTTGTTATTAGGGGCATTCTACTTCATGCTGAATTTTGTAGGTGTTATCTTATGACCACAACCAAGACAAACACTGCTAATACAAAACAACAACAAACAACAACACAACAACAACAACAACAACAACAACAACACAACAATAATAATAACAATAATAATAATAATAATAATAATAATAATAATAATAATAATATAAAATAATAATAATAATATAATATAATAATAATAATAATAATAATAATAACGATAATACATTTACATACCGTACAAATCTTATTACTACAGCTGCTTCTTTTACAACTACCTCCTAATAATACTATTAGCAAAATTACTTAGCCATATTATTATAACCTCTACTGTTATCACTTCCGGATGGTTAGTTAGTTTTACTTGACCAAGGTTACAAACAAAAGCTGGTTCTGTCAAACGATCTTTCTTTCCCCGATGTTCTTGTGTATATTGTCTTTTCTTTTTTAACACCCAGCTAATAAAGAAGTAAACGGCTCTTTAATTAGTTGACGGTGAGGTTCCGCTAATTAATACCTGTAGATTTGCTTCCTTGGATATAAGCACCCGAAAAACTATTTTTGAGGGAGGGGGGGAAGGAAGCTTCTTTTAAAAGATTTATAAATCTACGCAGATGCACTAAAAATACTTCGATAAGCTGGAATGACACACTAGTCTTCAAAGGTAGATAAATATATATAATAGGTTAAAATAGTCACTTTTTCGATCATATATCTTAATTATTATCACGCATTTTTTATTGTTGAGAAACCGATAAAATTTAAAAAAACAATTCCATTTTTATCGATTTTCTATTAATTTGATTGTATCCCTGACAGACTTTTAAACATTACTGATGAAATAGAATAGCAAGAGTGACACCTCTTTACTTCTCAGTCTAAGAAAAAAAAGATATTTAAATATTTTTATATAAAAGAAAGAGAGATGAAAGAAGATTAACCCTCGTTTTTTTATTTCGAAGAAAGTCCCCTCAATAATGAATTATGTCTGTGTGTGTCTGTGGTGTGTCTGGATGTGTGTGTGTGTGTGTGTGTGTCTCTGTGGTTTGTTGTTGTGTGTGTGTCTAGTGTTTGACTGTGGTGCTGTGTGTGTTGGTGTCGTGTTGTGTGTGTCTGTGTTTGTGTGTCTCGTGTGTGTTACGTCTGTGGTTTGTGTATGTCTGTGTTGTGTATGTGTAAGGTATAAGTGTTTGACTTGTGGTGTGTGTGTCTCTGTGTGTGTACGTCTGTGGTTTGTGTAAGTGTATAAGTGTTTGACTGTGGTGTGTGTGTATATGTGTGTGTATGTCTGTGGTTTGTGTATGTCTGTGTTGTGTAAGTGTATAAGTGTTTATCTGTGGTGTATCTGTGTATGTGTGTGTACGTCTGTAGCTTGTGTATGTGTAAGTGTATAAGTGTTTATCTGTGGTGTATCTGTGCATGTGTGTGTATGTCTGTGGTGTGTGTTCGTGTACAGGTAGAATTTGAAAACACTACTATGCGTTCACTGAAGTAGCTGCTACTCAGCCGTAACAGATTTTAAATAACTTCAACGAACTATGAAGACGCTGTATCCAAATACGTACAGTGCAAGTTACAAGTTAAAAGAATAATAATTCATTATTATTATAGGAAACGAAAAAACCATACAAGAAGAAGATGTGGAGCCGGTTTTCGGGCGGTAGGCTAAGGTTTCGGTTTGTAATATCGCGGTTATCTCTTGAACGATATAGCGCAGGTCAGAGAGCTCAACCTGAAGAAAGTGGATATGTCTGTAAGATGGCGGCGCCTCTTCCCCTCAAACAGTCCCGAAATATGAAATACTCGAAAAACGCCGTGGTTATCGCTAAATAGGAAAATCGATGAAACTAATCACCTGACAAGGAGGATTTTTAATTTATTTTATGGATTATGCAGAGAGCTGATCCTCGTTCCCCGTTCACGAGACACGATCCGGCTTCCCGATGCACCCGCACGACCGCACGGCCCAGCAAAAAGGGCAGACGCCGCGAAGAGAAAAAGTCCGGTTTGTTCGGGCTTACCTCCGCCTCACGCTGCCCACGAATCCTAAATACCTCCGTCAGGGCTTTTTGTTTGTTTTTCG
Organism: Nautilus pompilius; assembly: GCA_018389105.1. Classification (NCBI taxonomy): domain Eukaryota; kingdom Metazoa; phylum Mollusca; class Cephalopoda; order Nautilida; family Nautilidae; genus Nautilus; species Nautilus pompilius. Next base: position 2,587 of record JACATO010001824.1, on the reverse strand, counting down.
CTGCAATTTTTTTCCTCTCCTTTCCCGTACTCGAGAATATTTATAGCTTGGAACTGTACAGCCTGCATCCGGTCGACGCCTACCACGTTTGGTTTTATCAAAAGTGGGATTCAACAAAAAACAACAACAACAACAACAATCTCTCCTACGCCGGGGTAATTCCGAAACTTTTTTAAATCTCCAAAATCCATTTTTCTATATCATCTTGGAAAGCTTGAAGATTAATTATTATTAACTAGTCTGTTTATCTTCTTAGAATATGTAAAAAAAAAACAAAAAAAACAAATTAAAGCCTTATGGTATTCTAAAAGAGTAGGAGACGGAAGCGAGGTGAGAGAGAGAGGAGGAAAAATGAGGGGGAGAGAGGAGAGAGGAGAGATGAGGAAGAGAGAGAGAGGAATATGTGGGGGAGAGAGGAGAGGGAGGGAGAGAGATGGAGAGAGGAGAGAGATCGACTGGACAGCGAGAGAGAGGAGAGAGAGAGAGATATGTGTGGGGAGAGGGAGCGCTGGAGAGGGGAGGGAGAGAGATGAGAGAGAGAGAGGCGAGCGTAGCTGACAGAGAGCGCGGGAGCGAGAGAGGAGAGAGATATGTGGGGGAGAGAAGGAGAGAGAATAGAGACTGACAGAGAGAGAGGGAGAGAGGAGAGAGAGGAGAGAGAGAGAGAGAGAGGAATATGTGGGGGAGAGAGGAGAGATGGAGAGCGAGAAGAGAGATGAGGAGAGAGGAATATGTGGGGGAGAGAGGAGCGGGAGGGAGAGAGATGGAGAGAGAGAGGAGGGCATATGGGGGGGAAGAGGAGATGGGAGGGGAGGAGAGGAGAGGGAGAGATGGGAGAGAGCGAGGGAGAGAGAGGAAAGCGGAGGAGAGACGATGGGGGCGGGTAGAGATGGAGAGAGCAAGATATGTGGGGGTCGAGGGGGAGAGAGAGAGAGGAGAGAGAAGAGAGAGAGAGAGCGAGAGAGCGAGGAGGAGAGGTAGAGAGATGGAGAGAGAGAGAGCTGGAGAGAGAGAGCTGGAGAGATTTTTTTTTTAAATTCACCCGGTGATAGAAAATAATAGAATAAAATCATAATTCGCTTTCATTATTTTTCAAACGACTTAGCCCGACCGACACCGGTGTCTTAAAATATTTAGCTGTTTCTTTTTTAAAAATTAATCTAAAAGACTCCTAATTTATGGAAGGGGGGAAAGTGTCTAATTTATTCTTTTTTTTGCATAAATCGAATTAACTGAAAGCAAAGGAGCGAAGCAGAAGACAGCCGTGGAATCTTTGATCGAAACCCTGGATAGGTAAGGAGGAGAAGGCAGGAGGAATACCTGGATACAGTCTTTTAAACACAATTCCAGTAGCTCTCACCGGCCAGTAAATTTGTGCAGCTATTCTAATATCGAAATCTTCGTTTTTTTTTTTTTCTTTATCCTTATTTTTCTCTCTCTCTCTCTCTCTCTCTCTTCTCTCTCTCTCTCTCTCTCTCTCTCTTCTCTCTCTCTCTCCCCCCAACCTCACTGTTAAAAATTAAAGATTTCCTTTTAAAACTGACGAATATATACACACACACCCATATACATATACATATATATTAAAATAGGAATTTATTTCGTTCGTCGGATGTTTTCAGAAATTTAGGCTCAGCCACAACTAATCTGTTATTTGGTTACCTAGTCTCTGTTGGAACACAGCAAATAACAGTAATAGAAACTTTAACAGTCAGTCGTCTTGACATCCACACCTGTCGGACCTGAATAATGCTAACCGATTTTAGGATCATAGCGCCCATCTATCTCTCGGGTCTCTAAATGAGCGAAAAGGGATCATGAGAACTCGGGAACTTATAGGTTAGGAATCCCTTGACTCTAAACTCTCTCTCTCTCTCTCTCTCTCTCTCTCTCTCTCTCTCTCTCTCTCCATCTCTCTCAATATTCCGAGTATTTTAAATTACTAATCACACTATATAAGATCACCTTATTCTCACAACCTTCACTGCCCAGCTACGTGATATAAAACACATCTAAAGCAGCTTTCCGTTTTATCTTTTTTCTCTCTCCTCCTCTCCCTCCTCCAGGGCACCCGCTCCGACCTTAACCGGTTCCCTTCCTTAACAATAAAGCACAGTATGACAGGCGATGGGGTGATGGAGGGGTGGGGGGGGGTTTAGAGAAAAGGTCGATCGTGTCAAAGAGGACGCGTTTGTTGAACAAGTTATCTCTACATTCCAATCACTGTATCGTTTCTGGAAGGGGTAAGATGACTGCTGGGGAGAAAGAAGAGAACAACAGAGACACGCACACACCGCCAACAAGTTTCATATCCTTAGTTAAATTTACTAGTGTAGAATTACGTGAATGATTTTATTATTCTTGTTTGTAATTTAGCGCATCTTCTGACGTGGGCGGCTCTAGAAGGTGCCACTGCATTTTTTGCCATGAAGGATTTTAAAAAAATCGGAGTACCCCAAGGCTCTATTCTGAGACCTTACTTATTTTATTATTTAACGTAACGTTAGTGGGACCGATGTCGTCGGGCTGACGTGTTACAGGGCCAGTCTAATTCCGGCCAAGACTTCGCGAAGACTTGATTAGGTTT